>JACXGJ010002700.1:0-62322 GCA_016801105.1 Esox niger | reverse complement strand
AGGAAAGAGACAGTGTAGGAAAGAGACAGTGTAGGAAAGAGACAGTGTAGGAAAAAGACAGTGTAGGAAAGAGACAGTGGGAGAGAGACAGTGTAGGAAAGAGACAGTGTAGGAAAAAGACAGTGTAAGAAAGAGACAGTGGGAGAGAGACAGTGTAGGAGAGAGACAGTGGGAGAGAGACAGTGTAGGAAAGAGACAGTGTAGGAAAAAGACAGTGTAGGAAAGAGACAGTGGGAGAGAGACAGAGAGACATAGAGACAGAGAGACAGAGGGAGTGATGCATTAGTCGGAGAGTTAGAGGGAGTAAAAGAGAAAAGAGACAGAGATGGAGATTCAGTAGAAAGAAACAGTGATCAGAGATAGAGGAGAGGGGATTCGTTGAAACAGAGAGAAGAAACAGGGGAGAGGGGATTCATTTAAACAGTGAGAAGAGACAGAGGAGAGGGGATTCATTGAAATAGTGAGGGAAGAACAAGCATATTGTCTTAAGATTTTACTGTGTCATTTCTTATCTACCAAGTTCCTTTCCTTCCTCCCTCTCTCCCCCTGCCTCATTCCTCTTCCCACTCATATATTCAGCCTCCAAGGAGCTGTCTCAGGATACCGGGCCCACTGAGCAAAGATGATTGGCCTGTTCTTGTCATGTGGGATGGAACAGGGAAGTAAGATCACACAGATAGGCTCCACATAGCAGGAAGTGACTCATCCAAGCCTGGTGAAAAATCCCAGTGCTAAAATGGACATCCCCCTTTTTCCCCCAAACTGCTTTGGGATATGTGAGCTATTCTGCTACTGACTTTATAACCTATATGCTATTTCCCTCTGCTAAGCAAAAGCCTGCAAAGGATCCTGCCAGGAAAGTGTAGGGAGAACTTGGACTGGCGTGTTAAATGTAAGTGGAAAACAATTTGGAAATACAGGGCAGTCATTTATGCTTGTCTTCATGCCCTGACAACAGTCTGCATTCCTCCCATTC
Organism: Esox niger; assembly: GCA_016801105.1. Lineage (NCBI taxonomy): Eukaryota > Metazoa > Chordata > Actinopteri > Esociformes > Esocidae > Esox > Esox niger. Next base: position 61,346 of record JACXGJ010002700.1, on the reverse strand, counting down.
CTCAATGCTCCAAACTCATAAATTTCCACTGTGAATGGGTCATCCTTTCCGCTTTTTCAGGCGGGAACTTTCAAAATTCAAAAATGACATGCCCGCCTCTTTTTCAAACCATACTGGAAATACCAGATACAGTCCTCTGGATTGAGAGGCTGTTTAAATACAGGTATTGTAATAATTGGCCTTTAGAACGGTGTTTGTGTGTGTGATTGAGAGCTAGTGAATGTTCACATTTTAATCACTTAAAAATGTATAAACATGGCATGCTGGACTGTGTGTAGCTCTACATTAATAAACAAGGTATGCATGTACTTTAATTAGTTAAACATTAATGAACAGGGCATCAGTGGATAACCATTACATAAATACTTCAGTGATTACATGACTTTCAGCATATCCGATAACTCATCTTCAGCCTCATTGGAGTAATAGTTTAGTAGTACAGTTCATTTCAGTATATTTCAAATTCAAATGGGAGGTTACCTTACTGCAAATAATGAACGGGCATGCAAATAGAGTCATCATGTATTCCGTTCAATATGGTAAATTAGGAAAAGCTCATTTCACTGCAGTTAGGTACATACTACTATTACTAGAGAACAGTAAATAGGCCATGAGAAAAATATCAATTCACACAGAGGACACAGATCACTGGCAGAACATTCTTGCAGGGTTACAAGAACCTCGTCCCCACATCCTTCCACACATGACCTTGTGGGACGCTGGGCTCCAATCAGAAAAGCTGAAATTGGCCTGGATTTTCAAACTCAATTTCAGGACCCATCTTAAACGACGCCTACAGCCGCCAAAAATGACTATTGCAACAAATTCGGCAAACATTAAATATATGGCATTCGTTGCTCGTTTTTTTAAATTTCGTGCAGTAAAAATTATCCCCGGTAAAATAACATACCTCTTTGAGCTGGTCCAGTTCCTGTCGCACCGTGTCGTATTCGACCTCCAGATCATCATACTGCTGTTTCAGCTGCTGCTTTTCCTCCAGCACCGCCAGCCCGTATTCTGCCGCCTGGATCTTCTCATGGGTGGTCTCACTCAGCTCTCGAGAAAGGCGCTCGATCTCGGATCGCTGCCATTCGGGTCCGGCCTCATGCACCAACATTGCGTCGGAATAGCGCTGCTCCTCCAGAGACATTCTATGAATGGTGCGGATGAATCAACCTCTGCGATGCACCAGCTGATCCTACGAGGAACGGTGTGGGGACAGGACGATTTCAAGCAGTTCCAACCTGGAAGGATCGCGGAGAACCTTTTTGAATTAGATTATTCTGTATTTGAACTGCATGATTTGTACTCTTGCGTTTTTCGTGGCCGCTGATTTCTTCCGACAGGAGAGGCTGGTCCGTTATCCCTACAACTGCTCCATGATTGCGGTTTCTTCGCCCTTCGCCTCTCCCCGGCTGCTCGGAGCGATTGGGGTGAAACCGTCAGCCGCTGTCAGATCACTCAGCTGGGGGAGACGCAATAATAGTCCTTGATGGGAAATGTAGGAATACAATACACCAGCTCTAATGCATTGTATTAACAGATGTCAGGCAAATGAACTCATATCCCATAATGCACCGTTTGGCTTAGTCTACGTGAAACGCGGAAGCGGCATTTGATCTTCATAGGACTGCGTAGGAATCGGTCGTAATGCTCTAGGGTGTTAGAGTTCGTCACTGTCTATGCGACTTGTACCATCTGCCGGTTGTTTCTGTATCTACATTCACAACGCTGTAGTAGAGCCGGCGTCGGAAGGGACGAAGGGCGGCATTGCCCATCAGAAACTAGTGCCCCTTCAGTTTTGTTTCACCATATACACAGCCAATGGTATATGAATTAGACCGGGTCCGATCAACACCTCCGTTCAACGCCACAACACATTACGATCATCATAGATATACACTTTACGATTGGTTTTGCATATTTACATACAGTTTTGCTCATAAGTTTGCATAACCTGGCAGAAATGGTGAAATACGCAAGATACACAGCCACGGGGGAGCAGAAAAGAACTGTCAAAATACCTGCATCACAAGGTAATGGAACTATTAAAAGATGGAAATGGATATAAAAAAATGTATCCAAAGCCTTGCAAATGCCATTCAGTACTGTTCAATCACTTATTAAGTAGTAGAAAATTCAGGGTAATCTTGATACCAAGCCAAGGTCAGGTAGACCAAGAACAATTTCAGAATCCAGAAGAATTGTTCGGGATACAAGGATAAACCCACAAGAAACCTCAGGAGAAATACAGACTGCTCTAGAAAAAGATTGTGTGGGCCAAGACCTCATGTTTAAACAAATTTAGAAAGTGCATTCCTTAGATCAACAACTATTTAAGGTGGTGATTTACTCCCATGGCACAATAATATAGCAGCGTAAAACCTTGGGGCTGAGACAAGTGGTCCAGTTACACTGTGGCCCTATCCAGGGGAGGACCCAGACAGGGCCCAACAGGCAGGAAGTCAATCCACCTACATTGCCAAGCATCAACCAAAGGGACCCTTTGACCGTAAGCACAAGGCCACATTGACATTTTCCTAGATAAATGGGCAAGAATTCGGGGCCTGATAGACAACTATTTCAAAAGAATGCATGCTGTCATTGATGCTAAAGGGGGCAATACAAGGTATTAAGAACTAAGGGTATGCAGACAATTGAACATGGGTCAGTCCTTTTTTTCTTTGTTGCCATGTTTTGTTTTATGATTGTGCCATTCTGTTATGACTTACAGTGGGATGTGAATCCCATAAGAAAAAAAATACATGTGTTTTGCCTGCTCACTAATATTTTCTTTACATATGGGACATATATTACCAATTCAGGGTCCGCAGCATTTTTAGCACATGTGTATATACGCTGCTATGTTTATCTGGGGGGGTGCGCAGTGATTAGAGATACAAAATGCCCCCTCATTCATGTCATCCTGGCATCAGACCTGTTTTTCTGTATCTTGTTTACCTCAATAATCAACCACAATAACATCAACACACCTTTACCAGTTGAATGACTGTTAACATTGACCATTTCCTTTTGACATGAGAAGACTATACATTTGTGGTTACTTGGCAAAAATACAAACATTTACACACCTTTGTCAGGAAAAATTCTTATTTCACAAGTGTCCACTAAATAGGGTCATTATATGAATGGTGCCATAGTTTATTGCCAGAATTACAGCAGTTAGCTAGCAACAGATCTCTGAAATTAATTCCCGCAAGCACGGAATTCAGTAAGCAAGACTAAAATCAATTGCCCTTTAAACCATTCATATCTAAAATGACTAGGCTATATCTTGATATGATATCCAGCAACATTTGGCAAAAACACAAATACAAACACAAATTCACCAGTAGAAATTAATTTCTCAATTTTCCACTAAATCTGGTTGTTCTATGACAGATGCCAACGTTTCTGTACTTATTTTATTAATTATTTACAAATGCATTAACTAACTGTGTATAGAGTCATTTGTTCATGTTGAGACAGAACATAAACCAGGGGTCCTTAGTTAGTAATTGTTAAGGTAGGATCATCACTTTACTTAAAGGGACAAAAAGTAATTACCTAATGGTGAGCTATCCTTTTAATGCTTTATTCCGGCTGAATGGTTACGCAGTGGGCATATAGAATATTAACTAATAATTTGGTGTTATAATACTAGTGTGCGCACATAAACCTTACTTCAAGAATGACAGGAATAACTAAGTGTAGGCTATAAAGAAAATGTAGAAAACAACCACTCTCGAAACATGGACATCATGTAGGAAGAGAGGATTAATGTCTTCTGTAGTAGAATAAACAGGCAATTCTTATGCAAAAACAGTCACATTAATCAGTCCATCAAATGTAATTTTGTCAAGCCCTATTTACATCAGACATTTCACAAAGTTCTTATACAGCAGTAATGTTGTACGTAAAACACCTTCATGTTCAGCTAGTGTAGTAAAATCATGTAAAAGGATTAGACAATTGCAAATTACCTTAATGTTAACACAAATATAACATGGCCGACCAAGATAGAAAAGTGCTAACCGAAACTAACAAACACTTGATTGGAGCTAGCTTACAGCTAACTGGAGCCAGCTAACAGGAAGTTCCTAAACAATACAATTACAAAATTAAATTATATTATTCCTATGCATAGTCATGGGTGTTGTTTTCAAAAATAAAATCTTCATACAGTACTGTGACAAATTCATTTTTTTCCAATGGAAGCCACCACCAACAGGGCAATTTACATTCAAAATGGGTTTTCTGTACTTGTTCGTACGTTTAAAATTACTATGCTTTCCAACTCTACATACACTTTAACAGACAAGTATCGAAATGTCCAGGGTACATTTGTACATTACCGACGTGGAAAACAGGATACATTTTTAGAAAGAAAACACGGCTTTTCCTTCAAGCGTTACCAGAACGTTTGTTTTGGTCGTATTCTGTCCCAATGCAACATGACCACTTCTCTCTGACCTCTACTGGTCTATGACAATGACCCAAAAGCACACATCCAAATCCACATGGCTACACTAGAAGATAACTTTTTGGAATGGCCCAGCCCAATTGAACATCTGTACAGGGTGATCTGAAGAGGGCTGTGCACATGAGATGTCCTGGCAATCTGACAGATTTGACATTGCCAGGTCAAGATGTGCCAGGGTAATTGACTCCCTCCCAAATAGACTGAGTGCTGTAATAAAATCAGGTGCCACAACAAAATATTAGTTCAAGGGTGTACACACTTATGTAACCAGGTTATTGTAAGATTTTTCATTAAAATTTACCCCCTCAAAGATTTCAGTTTGTTTTTCAATTGACCTGTTCACATTATAGGTCACATTAAAAGTGGAAAAAGTTCTGACATGATTTATCTTTGTCTCATTCTTCTACATCACATAAACCTGGCATTTTAATAGGGGTGTGTAGATTTTTTATATCCACTGATCAGCATAACATTATAGCCACTGACAGGTGAAGTGAATAACAGTGATAATCTCAGTATCATCGCTCCTGACAATGGGTGGGATATATTAGCAGCAAGTAAACATTCTGTCCTCAAAGTAAATGTGTTAGAATCAGGAACAATGGGCAAGTGTAAGGATGTGAGCGACTTTGACAAGGGTCAAATTGGGATGCCTAAAGAACTGGGTTGGAGCATCTCCAGAACTGCAGTCCTTGTGGGGTGTTCCCAGTCTGCAGTGGTTGGTACCTACCAAAAGTGGTACAAGGAAGGAAAAGCGGTAAACAGGCTCCTTGATGCATGTGGGAAGCGAATGCTGGCCTGTGTGGTCTGATCCCACAGAAAAGCCGCTGTAGCTCAAATTGCTGAAAAAGTGAATGCTGGTACTGATGAAAGGTGTCAAAACACACAGTGCATCTCAGTTTACTACAGACCAGTCAGGATGCCCATGCTGACCCCTGTCCACTGCCGAAAGCACATACAATGGGCATGTGAGTGTCAGAACTGGACCACGGAGCAATGGAAGAAGGTGACCTGGTCTGATGAGTCACGTTCTCCTTACCTGAAGAACATTTGAGGAACACAACAATGAATATAAGGATTTGACTTGGCCTCCAAATTCCCCAGATCTTAATCCAATTGAGCATCTGTGGAATGTTCAGGACAAACAGGTCCGATCAATGGAGGCCCCACCTCTCAACTTACAGGACATTAAAAATCTGCTGCTATCTTCTTGGTGCCAGATACCACAGCACACCTTCAGATGTCTAGTGGAGTCCATGTCTCGACAGGTCGGGGCTGTTTTGGTGGCAAAAGGGAGACCCACACAATATTAGGCATGTGGTCATAATGTTGTGGCTGATCGGTGGGGATGTTGGTGAATTAAATTTTATTGATACCTCGAGTTTGACCACACTCCTTCCCCAATAAATATCAAATTGACCCAAATAAACAGTAATTTACAGATGTAACCATCAGTTAACATTATAATAATTTTGTAAATACATTGGATATTTGGTCAATATTGTGTTTTACTAAAGTAACTATTATGTACTGCCATTATGGATAGGTCCAAAACCTCTGTTCTGTGACCATTCTCTGGTTAGTAAGGTTTCATGATTAATTTGACTTCTATTGACCATTTATTAAAAAAATATTGCCAGAGGCCCAAATCAAAGATGGTCGCCAACAGCATCTTGAAAAATTAGGCTTTGAACCAGAGCACATAGAATCATGTACAAAGACACTTTTTAGGGTAATGAGGATTCCGAATATCACATTAGATTGATGTTATGACATCATTTTGATCCAGAAATCCAAGATGGCCACCACCTGATGGAGGAAAAATGGTTTTGTACTTAAAGCAACTAGATCCACAAGGATCTGTTGAAGTAAAGTAAACTGATGAATAACATATATATACAGCTCCAGAAAAAATTAAGAGACTACTGCACCTTTTCTTTACTTTCCAATAAGGTTGAAAAAGACAGTTTTGAGTCGGGAACAGAAGCGTTCAATTTGCAGTGGTCTCTTAATTTTTATCCTTTTGGAGCAGTGGGGTGGGTTTTGCATTCCCTTTTTGTGATGAAAAGAGAGCTCACCTATGGTCAGGAAGGCTGGGTCATGACTGAAAGAACTAGATCATGGGTAAAACAGTTGAAATGAGAAGAAGGGTAGCTGGCATCTCTCTTAGAGTTAGGGTGAGAAGCTCAGTTATTGTTTGTGCTGTTAAGTGTATTTCTGATGTAGTGCCATATTTGTTTACTGGTTTCATTACATTTTTGATTACATAAAAAGGAAGACAATTAACTTAAACCTACAAATAAGCATAGTTTTAAATCAATGGTGGTGCAAGTAGGCTTTTAAATACATAGTTCCTTTGCGTGTTCATATTTATTCTCTTTTACCTAATATAGATTGTTTTAAAGTCTGTTAGTAATGCTTTGTTATTGAATCTTTAATCTTGGATAACCCAACTGTATGTTAAACCACAATCCTAGAGATCTACACCCTCCTTCCTCGACTGTCCTCCTGCTCCCATCCCATATTGACATGGATAAGATCAGAAGCTCTGAACTAACCCATTTTATCTCAGAATCTATAAGAAGCTAGCCACAATAGCTGAGCCAGAATACTAGATTTCTAAGGACTACAAGTTTCACCTTCAAATTAAAGGGCCATAATTTTAAGCAATACAAATTGATGAAAAAATGTGCAACATTGCACCATTTGAATAGATTATGCTAAGCAATGTCGGAAATATTAAAAATGTAAAATAATAATTAATAATACTTATTTTTAGAAAAAAAACTCTGGATGTATTAACATTTTTACATATTGGAATTTACAGCATATCCTAAACCTGAGACCCATTTCATGGGTTTACAATCGTTTGGTTAACATGTACAGTCCAATATTTAAGCCTAATACACATAATGGACCAAATCCTTATTGTGGCTAACTATTTAAAGACCTATAAAAAGAGCTAAGACACTAATTATTGTTCAAACTTTTCACAGTTGTATTCTTCAACCTTTCATGGGTGCACGATCTTTAGCTTTGGCTATACTGTCCAATACTTACTGTATGTTCAGTACAGTTCAGTAATGTCTATTAGTATGCTGTCAATGCAATCGTACAATGTAGTACCTCCAGAGTGTAATTCACGATTTTTGTTTTTGCTAAATATAATTATAAGTTGTTATTTAACAACATTGCAACACTGCGTTGCATTATTTGAAATGTTTTAACCTGCTTTTAATCCATTGCTGTTTCATTAAAGTATAGCCTGTAATTTGAAGGCAAAATTGGGAAACACTTGTAATCCACAACTAGTGTGTCTAGATTAAAATACCTGCTTTTGACTTCATGCCTTTTGAAAGCGCTACCTTCTTCATGAGGTAGACCATTCATACCATAATGGAAATTTCAATTTTCCATTTTTGCCTATATAAACAAAAAAATATGCTGTCAGTTACTTATTTGTCTAACAGTAGTGTACACAAATTAAGAATAAACATAAATAGTTTATATACATATCGTTCCATGACAATGTGCACTTTTGTAATCAGCCTTTAGGTGGTGTTAAAGTCTTTACATCGTTTTGGAACCTTTTAAAAAGACATCTTTCAAGATTTTCTATCATGGCTGAATTTCTCATTATTGTTGATTTGCAGCATTTCTCCTCTTATACAATTTTTACTAGACTTGGCTTACAGCGTTTTTATAGTAATATCGTATTGGACGATATTAAATCAAGATAGAAAGATCACAAATTGTTTAAGGAAAAAGTTAACATACTCCAGTAATTACAATTAGGAAAATCGGATATGATCTGTGAAACCTAGTCTTTCCCACATTCTGAACTCTGAAGTGCGAAATCTGGTCGTTGCTATTAGGACCTAGAACAGTCTGCTTTCCGATATGACGTGAATGCAGCATGCAATTCACAGGCGCGCGCTGCTATTCTCATACGTAAGCTCATAAACCGGGGAAAATGGCTACGACCATGTCTTGGAGAGCATATCTTCTCGTTCATTTAGTAATATTTTCTTGGTATGTTTTTACGTTATCCGCGAATTGTTCATTGAAGAGCCACCCAGGAGCAAAATCGTATGGAGGCCGCTGGAAATTTCTGACTTTCCTTAATCTGGTATGTATCGTTGGCTGGTACACTACGCTTCAATGTTGACATGGAGTACGATGCAAACGAAATGTCATTGAAATGAATGGGACCTGCTGTAGGCGATACACCGTATGTAAACAAAATAACTTAGTTCCTCATTCTTTCATGTGCATTACTTGACTGGCTTCATGCACGTGAGACAAATTTACATGCCATTATTTTATTATTCATATAACAATGGCCCATTGTTATGCCCCGCCTGTGGAGTGATCAAAGTTGAATAACCATTTCCGTATTTTTCCCCCACAGGTTTTACAGACGTTGTTCTTCGGACTCGTTGTTTTAATTGACATAATCCACCTGATATTGCCATCCAAAAATCTGAGATGTGGTGTACCTCTTTTTCTAGTGAAACTGAGAGATACCATTTTCACCGTTTTGGCCTTTCCTTTAGGGGCAGTAAGTGCCTTTTAATTTCTACATGAATTTGGTGTATGTAAGCATATTACATGTATGACAAGTGCAATCCACATTAACTGCTATTGCTTATACTATGCTTTGAATTGGACATAATATAATTTTTTTCTCATTTCCCCAGTTCGTGTTTTTGTCTTTCTGGTCGATATATCACTATGACAGAGAGCTGGTATATCCCAAGATTCTAGATGATATTATTCCTATCTGGTTGAATCATGCTCTGGTAAGTGGAGAGTCACGCTCACGTCACACATGGTGGACTTTGTACTATCTAGATTCCAGCATTTTCAGTGAAAGATATTGCTGTACTGAATTGGATGCACTGTTTAGTGTTATTTTGTACCACATGATTCTTTGAAGAGATCATGCGGAACACCTTCAAGGGAGTTTATCTGAATAGGATTACAGTCTTGTTCAGCTTTTTTTGATCATTCAAATTGTGGTCTTATTGCACATCAATTAATGTAGCCAGTCAAACAGCAGTGTGTAGTGTTACCAATAGTATGCAACCAACCAAGCAATTTAAGACCACCACATCTGAGAAGTACATTAGTAATGGACCGTTGAATATAGGACACATCTCAGTGGCCTACTGCCTCCTATGCTTGCACAGTACAGCGCTGGCTAGTTAACAGCAGAAAATCTTGTCAGAACCTGTTTTCTCTATTTGTGCTCAGTCACTTGGTGTAAATGTTTCACATTGAGGAAGCCCCAACAGCACAATAGCCTGACCTCTTCCTCCATTTTATACCTTTTGTTTCTCAATCTATTTCAGGGTGTGTATGTTTTTGTTGTTGTTGCCTGTCCTAACGCTAAAATCACATACCTGTGTTTGTAGCCGCAGTGCTACAAACAGATTGGATGTGGTTTTCAATTGTTCTTTAATTTATATATGTTTTGTTCACAGCACACCGTCATCTTGCCCTTGGCGTTGTTGCAAATGTATATTCAGCCTCACAGATACGGCAGCAAGATGAGAGGCATCCTGGGTCTGGCGACATTCTCTGCTCTGTATCTGGGATGGTCAGTAAGGATCTAACTGTTGCGGTCGGATGTCAAATGCTTTGTATCTCTCTGGATGAAATGTTACACTTTTCCAATGTTTTGACCTTTCCCTTTGACATACCTATTCCACCCCCCTTTAGGGTTCTGTGGGTACGCTATTCGGCCAGTATTTGGGTCTACCCCATCATGGAACGTCTGAGTCCTGTGTCCCTGGTAATATTCTTGGGTGTGTCATGCGTCTCCATGGCGCCCCTCTACCTGCTGGGTGAGAAAATCAACAATAAGATCTGGAGGAGCCCTGTAGCGTCTGCAGGTAGGTCTGCACTCACACCAAAGGACCGTGAATTATAAGAGTACACAGTCTAGATGTAGCAGTGTTTTTGTCCACTAGGCCTCAGAATACTTTATTTAGAAGGGTATCAAAGGAATGCCTGTTAGTGTGTTGTTAACTAGCTTATTTCTCTTTGACTCTCTGTCTGAAAGGGCCTCAGAAGAAGAAGAAGAGGTAGAAGTGTGCTGGCTTTTAAGCTGAGCACCACGGAGCCGACCAGAGGGCTTAGCGATGAGATCACACGAGCATGGACAGAAAGGACACAAAAAAGCCTGGCACGGATCACCTCAACCAGGAGAGACTGGTGGATTTCCCAGTGGAGGTAGAAGTTGCCCCTAACAACAGATCTAGAATCTGATTAGCTTGAACTCGGTTATGATTTTAACAGAATATAAACTAAACAATCTGATTGGGTATTAGCAGTTAGAGGCAACTTGTACCTACTCTGTATCTCTCAGGCAGATCTCAGGCAGTGGGCTTAATAACACTTTGATGGTCAGTGGCCAAATTGTTTTTATTTATTATATATATAAAAAAATAGACTTGATTTTCCTTATCCTGTTAGCAGTCATTGGACAATTTTGGATAAATCAATGCTTTAGTTAAATTTCCCTGTCAGTTTCCAAATGTAAACCTTGTAACACGTCTCATTCAAGTTAAGTGTGATTTATGTCATGCTAAAATGTTAGCAACTGCCAGGGAAACATAACTAAACCAATGTGTCGTTTTGTTATTTGGGTGACCTATCCCTTATTAGGTTTGTCTGTATTGGTTGCGTAAGCCAATATTGTTGTCAACCTTAGCACTGACATAGAATAACCCTACAGTATAGTAGTGGTCTCATTTTTGTATCCATTTCCGTTATGGTAGTGGTTGCAGATCCAACCTTTTTTGGATATTTAGTCTGCTGAAAATAAGAGGTCTGGAGCTTCCTGAATCTTTGGATTTCATTCTGGTCATGTGTTCTTTGTCAAATGTCTGCACAGTGTCCTCTGCTTGTAGAACAACTACTTCGGTAAGTACTGACAGTTTAACAAGCTTCGTCAGTGGCTGTGTTCAAGAAGATCGAAATGACTGCAGCCAGCTGACAATTAACTAACTTACAGATCACCTTGCTTCATAATGTTTGTAATATTTGTAATTCAGTCAGTTATAAGTTAGCCATAATACATTTGAAGATGAACTGTGTAGAATCCTACCTCTAACATTTAGACAGAATTTTTCACACTCACATGACTTCTCTTCTCTGTTCCCATACAGATGGAGATTGGAATAGTATTAGCTAGTACAGGTTGGTTTAGGGTGGGAAAAGAGTACTGCAAATGTGAGGAGACTAAAAGTCAAAGAAAATGTCTAAAAGGACCTGTGAGAACATTTTAAATGAGGAATATTGCAGGCAATTTAATATTTTGTTGAAAATATATTTTAAACAATATCTGCAGATGTGTTCTGTTCCTTTATCCTTGTATTTATGCCACTAGTACAGTAAAACTCATACATATGTCCACTCAACTCAGTCTTGTTTACAAGATCACAGTGGTTACAGTACTGTAAACACAAATATAACAGTTATATATTTTTGCCACAATAGAGAGACAGAAACACACTTTTTCTCAAATTTGAAAGATTTGAATTTGTTTTGAGTAAGTTGTCTGGTAGACTAAAGATCCTGAAAATGTTAAATCCGCAACCACTCCATTGTTTATCATGATGCTGCTTCACTTGTAATAGTACTGTTGGTTGTGAAAGGGACAGTTACTTGATGTGCACTTGATGTTTTACCCTTTGAATTTATGCTTTGATGCAAAATCTTACTTTTAGAAGACAGTAGAATTCAATGTGACTTAGAGGGAGGCAATAACATGGTAAGATTTTAATTAAATGATTTTAATTAAATGACTCTTATTTTTTTTAGTAGGTGTAATAGTCAACACATTTCAGACTGATCTGCTTCATATCATTCTACTGCCTGTCAATTGCATTTTTAGCCAGGTGGTGGAGCTGTCGGGTTTACCAATCTCTTCTGGAGGTGAACACTGACTTTTTCAGGTCTCCAGTGAAGTGTCCAAACAGTTCCATTTCAGTCTTCTTTCCTTTTGGGCCATACTCCCAATTAATCATGTTTCGTGTTAAGCAGTGGAGCAACATGGGGACCATCACAAATCTTTTTTCCCCTGGTATGACTTTAATTGGAGATTAAACCCATAACCATCTATGTGTGGACATTATTTGGTTAACTTGTCTATCCCTGATTGTGCCTGGTCTGTTGTGGCTACATCAATCTCACCAGGTCAGGGTAATCTTCTCAATAGCATCCTCTTACCCAGAGATCACGTATTGCTGTCTGTTATGTAAGACTCCTAACACAATTACTGGTAGAAGTCCTTTCGAAATAGTGTAGCAGAAGGAGGGGGATAGTGTAGGATCCACCGCCATTGAATTAACTCTCAGTGTCTTAGCTTAAATAGCACCAAGGTAAGTAAGTGGAAAATGTAATGAGATGAGATACAGGGCTTAAAATCTTCTAATCAAGAGCCTGTTCCACTTTTGCAAATTATCTGTTATAATGGCCACTGCTGCATCCCTCAGAAGCTTTTTCAACTGAAAATTTAGCTATTTTATTATAGCTGTTTTCTGTGGCTTTTTCCAGTGCTTTGAGATTTGTTTCTGTAATGTAAAGTGCCATATAGAAGTTGATTGGGAACACATTAACCTACCAGAAGGTTCTAAATCACCAGAGGAACACCGGAGGTATTTTCCCGCCTGCTTAAGAGAACCCAATTACCATTCATTGTGCGGGTCATTAGAGCAGTCTGAGACGCGTCAGCAAAGTATCTTTTACTTCCTCCCTTAGCAGAGGTACCATTATCAGCTTTCAGCTATCTCGGTTAAGCCAATCAGAAGTTAACTTGACGGTGCTTGGTACAGAATGTCATTCAGACCCAAATGCCGACATAGGAATCAAGTGTCTCTGGCCGGTTGTTCCAAAGCCAGTAATTTCAAACAAATATTTACATGGTCTGGCTGTCCACGAAAGGGAGTGTAGAACGTCTCATTATCATTAATCATTTTTGCTTCTTTGTCAGGTCGAGGCCACGGGCCTTTGCCTCTTCAACCTATTTCCACGCTAATGAGATTGGTTGGTTAATCCGGGACAGGTCAGGAATAGACCTCCTACTGCTCCTGTGGCTAGGGAGAAGTGCACTATGTGTTTATTAACATAGGATGTGTGTCGTGGAGCGAACAGGAAAGCATCTTACCAGGCCACACTACAGATCATCCTATATCTCCCATGGTCCCCTTTGCTCCAGCACCTCTCGGGGAACTAGGCTAGGATATTGCGGTCCTACAAATGAATGTAACGTGTGTTCGGGGAGGGATGCATGACATTGGCAGCCCAGAAACAAGAACAGTGCAGGCACTGGATGGTGGAGCTGCCACTTCTTAATTTACCGGGATTACCGCAGCTGAGTAAGGGGACCTGAGTCATTATTTTGTGGGATCCAACGCAGGAATGTGGAGTGGTTTTGTGTGGATGGCTGAAGATGCTGAACGTCAGTAGATCCACCGCGGGGTTGCTGCAGGTACAAGTGCACAGAAGTTGCTGTTGCTTTTCTTTTACTGTAGTTAATCTTGAGTAATAATCTTCCTAAATGGTATCTTGTTTGGTGTCAAGTAAGGAGGGTCTATCCGTTTTACCTAAAGTCCTAAATAATTATATTCATGTAATAAACTGGAGGGCTTGAGCACTTGATGCTGATAGGCTTGAAGGTATATGTAGGCTGTAAGTCTGTAGGGCATGTGTTACATGGGCATATAGCATAAACCCCAAGGTTCCTCATTGCTATTATGAAATCACCAACGTAGTTACCAGAGTAGAAATTATTATATGTCTCACCCATGGTATTCATACACCACAGCAGCCCATTCGAATCCAGGAAACTAACTACTAATCAATAATCGGGTAAAAAAACACGAAGGGCTGTGATACATGGCCGTTATACCAGTGCTTAGGGCAGTTCTTTGGCATGACTCAGTGCAGTGTCTGAATATGTTGTGCATATGATAATATCCTGAAGTGAATTATTGTTATTATAAACCCAGGTCTACCATTATTAGAGCCATTGAAATAAGATATTTGGCACACCAATGATGCAGTCTATTATTAACTGGTAGTTTATTCACTATGTGCTGTTTGGGTTAAAGGCATGGCATGTGGCTGTATATCACAAAATGTAATTTTAACTGTTTTTATTGGTAAACATTTTATAATAGCAATGAGGCATCAATTTGGTTTTATATTTATATATATATAGCCAATATACCACGATGAAGGGCTGTATATTCCGAGTTATGTTGTCCCTAAGAACAGCCCTTAGCTATGGTATATTGGTCTCAGTATGTATTGACCATACACCACATTCTTTCCCACTTTATTAGTTATGGATAATTATAATGTATATCTAAACTAGGTGGTTGAAATCAAAGCGAATGTGTAGATTAGGTTACCTTAGATATTGTCTGAGCATACTGATGGACACATGGACCTACAGTACCATCCGTGTTATGAAACGCAAATGAGGTCGCTTCTTTGACTAACATATGTGTTTGTCTGTCTGTCCCGAGGCACTGCCATGGCAGTGGAAGTCTGCTTGAGTGTTCAGTCATACGACAAGCCATCATCAGACAAGAAGTGGAGTAACTCGCCCACATGGAGTCGTGTAGGTCCAAACTCAGTCTTGACCTTTTTAACATATAGGATTAAGACATAGTGATATAACCTCCACTAGTGTTTTTCAACAGTGACGCAAAACATGTCTTTTCTGCAGCAGTTTGATTTGGGATTAAACATTGCAGCCACATTTGGTGTTTCACAAGGTTACTACGTTTGGGACTGATACTATTCAATTTATGTTACACTTCAGAAAGCACAGAATATAATTTCACTGTACAGAATACACAACCTTGACATAATAACCCATAATGACAAACTGAATACACTTTTTTTATAGATTTGTGCAATACATCCTCTGTCCTTTATTACCCTTCAGAAGTCTCTAGAACTTGATTGGAGTCCATTTGTGGCAAATTCAATTGTTTAGACATGATTTAGATCGCACCTGGATGTATAAGGTCACACTTCACAGTGCATGTCATTGTAAAAACCCAGCCATGAAGTCCAATGAACTCTATATAGACCTCTGAGATATAATTATGTCAAGGCATAGATTTGGAGGTTATGAAATATTTTGTTAAAGCATTAAAACCTTTCCATGAAAACAGTAGGTTCCATCATTGTGAAATGGAAGATATTTCCAAGGAATATTTCTCCAGTTCGCTCAAAAACAAATATGCATTTTCCCATTGTCATTATTATATTAGATTCAACTTTATTGTTATTGAACAAGTACAAGTACAGGACAACGAAATGTCCTCTAACCAGAAGGGCAGTAGAAAAGAGCAGATTATTACAACTCTTCAGCATATGTGTATAATGAGTGTAATGTATAGATGTGCAATGAAGGCAAAGGCAGTACAAATGGCAATACTAAATGTGCAATAAGGCAAATAAAGGAGGGTAAAACATTTTGAATTATTAAGTAAAATGCTTGTTGCAAGTGGAATAAATATTTGTGTGGGTACAAATGGCAATTCTAAATGGAATTCTAGATGTGCAATCGCAGAAAATCGAAGGAGTAAGCATGTGCAACCAGGATGCAGCAAAGTGGTTCCCTGCAACAAAATGTGCAGAAAGTGAATGGGCCAGAAAATGTTTTGTAGATGCTGTATGCAAAGAACTGTTACTGTTCATTCAATTTGAAGGGAGTTTAAAGACTACATGTTGTGTTGAGTGGGCCAGATGACAGATTAGTTTGCTTGCTGTAAACAGCACATTCTCTATTGAATATGTAATAGATTAACTTGACACTACAACTTTATTATTGTATAATTGTACATTATATTAGTCTGCTGATGAACCAGAGTGCAACATAAATTAATCTGAAAGTAAACTGCCGAGGTCAAATGGTAACAAAGGACAATGTAAAACTACCATCCCACTATTGGTTACAACCCCAACCCACCTTACATCCTCCCCAGTCAGGACCCCAAGGTCGAAGGTCACATTGGTGGGGGAGGTGATACGCCACGTCATCCCTGGGCCCACACAGTGCTCCCTAGGCTGTGGGGGGCAGAACTGCAAGTATGAGAACCCTGACCGCTGGAGTGAGGAGAACCAGGCCATCAGAGGCCTCTATTCCTCCTGGTAGGAATCAGAAAAGCTACGGAAACATGTATATTGAACACAAATGTATAATGCCCACAAGATTATGTTATGACCACTTGTTTCCTTTCAGGGTCACAGAGAATCTACTGGCAATGGCCAGGCCCTCTACTGTTCTCATAGAGAAGTACAACATCATTGACCAGTTTCAAAGGTAACTGTGTCCTTGAGGATTTCCTGTCAGCATAAGTCAACTCAGTACAGCTCTTACTGAAATATGTTGGGCTTAATGATGTGTGTGTGTGTGTGTGTGTGTGTGTGTGTGTGTGTGTGTGTGTGTAGATGTGGCCTGAAGACTGTGATAAACCTCCAGATACCAGGGGAACACGCCAGCTGTGGTCCCAATGCACTGGAACAAGAGAGTGGATTCTCCTACCGACCAGAAGTCTTTATGGAGAAGGGCAGTAAGTCTGTATGCATTGCTCTACAGTGAGGCAAGAAGGGTCCAAGGTAGATTTACTGAGAAAGTTTAAGTAATGATCTGTTGAAATTCCAGTATATTTCTACAACTTCGGTTGGAATGACTATGGAGTGGGATCCCTCACTTCGATTCTGGACATGGTGAAGGTCATGTCATTTGCGATGCAGGAAGGGAAGATGGCTGTCCACTGTCATGCTGGCCTGGGAAGGACAGGTAATGCGGTATTGGAAGAATAAAAACTTATTTTTTATCTATTATAATTGTATCTATTAAAAAGTCACATGACTGACCCTCCTAACAGTTTTGCTCTTTTCTTCTCCCAGGTGTGCTGTTGGCATGTTTCCTGGTCTTCGCCACGAGGATGACTGCCGACCAAGCCATCGTGTTTGTGCGTTCCAAACGACCCAACTCGGTCCAGACCAGAGGTCAGCTGTATTGTGTACGGGAGTTTGCCCAGTTCCTAGTCCCTGTACGGAGTATTTTCTCCTGCGCTGAGCCGAGAACCAACCCTGTCACCCTGTCCCAGTTTCTGATACGCCAGAGACACATGTTGCATGGCTACGAACGGCGGGAGCTCCGACACCTGCCCAAAATCATCCAGGTGGTCTGCAAACTGCTGCTCGACATCGCCGACAACCGCCAGGTCATCGAAGAGGACGTGCTCGATGTCTCTGACCTGACGCCTGAGGAGGAGATGGAGTTTGAGCGTTACCGCGACTACGGCTTCAACAAAGGCAGCTTCGGGGGGGGTATCCTCGGGGGTCGGCCGCGCTTGCCGGGACTCCCGACCAGACCCCGGCACGCCAAAGAGCCACCCCTGTTCTACCACCGGAAGAGCCTGAGCTACAGTGAGTCAGACCTGCACAGGCTGGGCTCAGAGCTCAACCTACCGACCCTACCTCTCACCTATTCACTGTCCGCCAGCAATGTGCCTGTGGTCTGTTCTCCCTCGTTAAACTCCCTGCCGACAGTCCCGGCAACCAACAGGCAGAGAAGCACCACCGGCGGCTCCCAGGATAGATCCCTAACCCACGGCTCCCTCTGGGAGCAAAAGAGCCTTGGGGAGGTGTCCCCGCTCCTAAGGAAGTCCCAGAAAGTCTTGCAGCGCAGCGAGTCTGATTGCAACCCCAGGCCAAAGAACTACAGCATGCTGTTTCGGTGGAAGGATGAGCAGAGGGCCAAGCTAGTGGCCAATGGGAATGTGTCCCAGCCAACTCTGTTTGAGGATTCTGAGGTGCCCTTCATCATCCTGCAGACAGAGCTTTCCAAGGAGGCCAGGAGACTTCTGGTGGCCCAGTCTCTGGCTGTGGACCTGGAGCTGGATGGAGAAGAGGAACACAAAGACCGATTGCATGCCTGGCAGGTATGAACTTGACTTTCCATCCCATTGTTTTTTGGAACACTTTCCATCACCACAGGGTACAATACAGCTGTCCCTGCATTATTGGGGGGGGGAAATAGGTAAAATACTATCATATTGGACCCACTGAGTTCCATTTAGAACACTCTGCTTGGGACAAACCCAAGCAACCAAAATGGTTTTGTAAAATATATGCATATTGTGACAGAAAAAAACTATTTAACATTTTGAAACGCTGAAACAGTTGAGTCGGTCATGACCCCAATGGGCCTCCAGCGACACGAATGACACACCTTGTTTACCTGAACAATATCTATACATAAAGAACATTCATTTGGTTTCATCTTTATGAATACTGAAGGTCAGGCTACTGGCTTCCTTGAGCAACACCAACTGCATGTATGTCTGTCTGTGTGTACTTGCAGTCAGAGTTGAACATGGGAGGGGCATGGGACAGGCTGTGTACATTGGAAAGGGACCCATTTGTGCTGTCTGGACTGATGTGGACCTGGCTAGAGCAGCTGAAGGAGCCAGTTATCTCGGTCAAGGATGTTCAGAATCTGGACATTAACAACAGTGACCCTGCAAACCCAGTGGCTATCTTCAAAACATTGGACATGGTCAGTGGTATTTCCTGTAGGCCAGACCAGTGCTTCTCACTTTTGGCCTAATCGTATTATACATGACAGATCCACCACTCCCTCCCCAGAATCCCTCCCTACTGTCTACTTTAGTTCAGTTATCCCACAAATTTGGTTGCAGCATTACCCTAGATGTTAGAAGCACATTTGTGACTGCAAGGTTGCAAGTTTAAGTCCAGGTCAAGGCAGTATGGGAATGGACCTGAACTGGCATTCGGGACCCTCTTGGGTAACATGCCAGTGTGTCCTTGAGCAAGGCACCCCACAATTGCTATTCATCAAGAGGCACTAAGCTGCTATAAATGTGCATTCTTTCTGTTTGACCACACCTCATCCAGGCTCCCAGAGAGATGTTGATGTGCATCTTGGACTGCATGGCGAATGTTCTAACAATACCAGAGGAGGTGGAGACTGCCTTCTTGGACCGCATCATCAAGGCTTTCACAAAGGTAGATTATCGAAGCATCTAGGTCAGGGCTTTTCAGCTTTGGTTCAGGAGGGCCAAAACACTTCTGATTGTGTTCTACAGGAACCAGTTTAGACCATGGTACCCCAGCGAGTGCAATTAACTGGCAGGTTGAATAAAAAAACTGTAGATTTGGCCCAGTGCTGGGTTTGCAAAGCCTTATTTTCAATCAATCAAATGTATTTTATAAAGCCCTTTTTACATCAGCAGTTGTCACAAAGTGCTTTTACAAAACACCCGGCCTCAAACCCAAAGGAGCAAACAACAGTAGTGTTGAACTTCAGTGGCTAGGAAAAAAACCCTAAGAAGACCAATATTTAGGAAGAAACGCAGAGCGGAACCAGGCTCAGTGGGGTGATCAGTCTCTTCTGGCTGTGCTGGGTGAAAATATTCACCCAGCACAGCCAGAAGAGTCCAAATTGTAGTAATAAATCGATGCATGTGGGATGAGCCCAGTCTGTTTAAACGTAGTCCAGATCGGAGGCATGACCAGATGGACAAGGACAGGGACAGACGGGAGGATGGGGGGTCAGCAGAGTGGCATCTGAAATTGTCAGGTGTCATCTTTATCTACAACACAACCAAGAATACCTTGAAAAGGGACAGCCACCAGTCAAACCTGGTACTCCAAAGGTGTGGGCCAAGACCTCATGTCTTCCTAAGTTTAAAAGTGAAAATGCTTTCCTTAGATCTACAAGGATTTATAGTGGAAAAGGAGAACTGACCCTGCTCCCTCAGTACAATAATATAGCAGCGTAAGACCTTGGGGCTGAGACAGGGGGGTCCAGTGACACTGTGGGGGAGGATAGGGCCACAGTGTCTTTAACTGCAACACAGTTCAATGCAGCACTTCAAGTCTTTTGTGTGTGTATGTGTGAGTGTGTATATATATACATACACACACGCAATGGGGAGAACAATTATTTGATACACTGCTGATTTTGCAAGTTTTCCTACTTACAAAGAATATAGAGGTCTGTGAGAGACGGAATCTTAAACAGAAATCCGGAAAATCACATTGTATGATTTTTAAATAATGAATTTATATTTAATTGCATGACATAATTATTTGATCACCTACCAACCAGTAAGCATTCCGTCCCTCACAGACCTGTTAGTTTTTCTTCAAGAAGCCATCCTGTTCTCCACTCATTACCTGTATTAACCGCAACTTTCTGAACTCGTTACCTGTGTAAAAGACACCTGTCCACACACTCAAACAGACTCCAACCTCTCCACAATGGCCAAGACCAGAGAGCTGTGTAAGGACATCAGGGATGGAATTGTAGACCTGCACATGGCTGGGATGGGCTACAGGACCATAGGCAAGCAGCCTGGTGAGAAGGCAACAACTGTTGGCACAATTATTAGTCAATGGAAGAAGTTCAAGTTGATGGTCATTCTCCCTCGGTCTGGCGCTCCATGCAAGATCTCACCTCGTGGGGCATCAATGATCATGAGGAAGATGAGGGATCAGCCCAGAACTACACAGCGGGACCTATTTAATGACCTAGAGAGCTGGGACCACAGTCTCAAAGAAAACCATTAGTAACACACTGCACCGTCATGGATTAAAATCCTGCAGCGGACGCAAGGTCCCCCTGCTCAAGCCAGCGCATGTCCAGGCCCGTCTGAAGTTTGCCAATGACCATCTGGATGATCCAGAGGAGGAATGGGAGAAGGTCATGTGGTCTGATGAGACAAAAATAGAGCTTTTTGGCCTAAACTCCACTCGCCGTGTTTGGACTAAGGATGAGTACAACCCCAAGAACACCACCCAACCGTGAAGCATGGAGGTGGAAACATCATTCTTTGGGGATGCTAATCTGCAAAGGGGACAGGATGACTGCACCGTATTGAGGGGAGGATGGATGGGGCCATGTATCGCGAGATCATGTCCAACAGCCTCCTTCCCTCAGTAAGAGCATTGAAGATGGGTCGTGGCTGGGTCTTCTAGCATGACAACGACCCAAAACACACAGGGCAACTAAGGAGTGGCTCCGTAAGAAGCATCTCAAGGTCCTGGAGTGGCCTAGCCAGTCTCCAGACCTGAACCCAATAGAACATTTTGGAGGGAGCTGAAAGTCCGTATTGCCCAGCAACAGCCCCGAAACCTGAAGGATCTGGCGAAGGTCTGTATGGAGGAGTGGGCCAAAATCCCTGCTGCAGTGAGTGCAAACCTGGTCTAGAACTACAAGACACGTATGATCTCTGTAATTGCAAACAAAGGTTTCTGTGCCCAAAATTAAGTTCTGCTTTTCTGATGTATCAAATACTTGTCATGCAATAAAATGTTAATTAATTATTAAAAAATCATACAATGTAATTTTCTGGATTTTTGTTTTAGATTCCGTCTCTCACAGTTGAAATTTACCTATGATAAACATTACAGACCTCTACATGATTTGTAAGTAGGAA
Source organism: Esox niger (assembly GCA_016801105.1). Lineage (NCBI taxonomy): Eukaryota > Metazoa > Chordata > Actinopteri > Esociformes > Esocidae > Esox > Esox niger. The sequence continues at coordinate 39,359 of JACXGJ010002700.1, read as the reverse complement.
AACCTGCAAAATCAGCAGTGTATCAAATTTTTGTTCTCCGCACTGTATAAATATATGTATATGTATTGCTTTAACAAGTTAAAATAAATGATGAATACATTTTCTTTATTACAGTGGTATCTCAACTGTTTTGACATTTTCCAGATTGAAAAAGGATCCGCGGTGTATCCGACTATGACAGAGATCCTAAGGCTGGTGTTACATGACATGAGGTCAACAGCCATTGAGAAGGACGAGGTTCCATTCATCCCTCCTATCCCTGCAGTACTGATACCATAACCCAGACTCGTTCAACTGTTCCAAGCCAGCACCATGCAGACACTTGTTATAGTGCCTTTCTCTGTGGATTAGTATTGTTTTGAATCCACTGTTTTTAATGTATCAGTTATTTTATTGTGTATAAAAAATATTTTAATGGTGTACCTGAGTATTGCACAGTTACAATGAAGACTCCATTTAATTTAAGGATTTCAATGAAATTCTCAGTTTGGTTTTGTCTAGAAGATTAAGGTAGAGTATTATATAATATACATTATATATGCCATTTAGCAGACATTTGTATCCAAAGCGTCTCACAGTCATGCATGCATACATTTTCTGTAGGGTTACAGCACTGGGAAACGAACCCATGACCAGCCGTGTTGCACTGACGGAGCTACAGAGGAGCATTATTTGTTAGTGAATATGCCTTAAAGTCTTTGGTTATATTGAACATGTAACATTAAAGTCATTGAACCACCTCCGGTTATATGAAACACGCTCATTATTTATCACCGTTCAGGAAATGCGTTATTGTGTAGGCTTTGCATAACATCTGCAATCACTTCTGATTACGATGTCTAATCTATAAGTGGAGGGTTCTTAAAGAATAGGCACAAATACATCTGAATGGCTGGTGCAAACTGCGGTAATATGTGCAGTTTCCTCTTCGAGGGCGGCGTTGCTCAACAGTTGAAGGAGTAGGCCTTCAGGACATCCTTCCCATCTGCCGCTTCTACTGAGGCCACGATGCTTGAGTAGTCACAGACCACGTGAGTGAACCCTCTGTCAACATAAGACATTAAATGTACATCAATCCAACTTCAGAGCCCGAATGTTCTTTGTCTCTTCAATGGATAGAAAAGTCGTTCTGTACCTGGACATGGTGTGAGAACCTCCCAATAAGTGGTATCGACTTTCCAGTGTGAGTCCTCCATCTCTGTCAGTTTTCCAGATCAGCACTCTTAAGGACAGGTCCTGAGAAGCGGTGACTACACGGAAACTATCCTGAGAGAGAACACGGTTTACCAGCAACATACTGTAGAACCTTTAATAGACACTCCTATCAGCTGACTTCTATACCAAGAGATATCCTGCCAAATAAGGTCCTAAACAGTTAATGAAAAATATAATACCAAATACTGCAGTTTCTCCTCCATACTATAGTGTTCAAAGCTCCACTACGTACATTTGAATGCATAATGACTATCCACGGCTACCCACAGATAACCAATGAGTGACAACCTTACCACACAAACAGAAGTGATGGGTTTAATGTGGTCCGTGAAGCTACAGAGGAGTTGTCCTTTCAGCGTGTACACCCTCAGCTCTTTGTCAGCAGCTACTACCAGAGTACTGCTGCCCTTTCCCTCCAGATGGATGTCTGAGCTCCCGCTCTCAAAAAACACCTCAAATTTCTCCACCTGCTCGACTGAAACAGGAGAACACCGGTGACAGTGAATCCTTCATTTCTCAGATGAGCACAAAATGAATAAAACCTGTGGAATAACAGTTAGGTTGAGTAACACGTAACGATAATTGAAATAGAATAATAAAAGTTTCGAAATTGACACTTTACCCTGAACCTCTGACTTGTATCTGGTCTTCTTTACGCTGATGTTGAACACAGAGAGGGTCTTCTCATGGCGTGGGCGTGAGTGGTCCTGGCAGTGCACCGTAGCCAGCGTGTCTGGCCGTGAGGGAAGGAAGGTGGCAGCGCAGCAGCCGGAGACGGGAAGACACTGGCATAGGGAATCCTCGTCTTCGGACGGATGCGTCGCACTCCGACTGGACAACACCTGACAGACAAGCGGCACGTTAAGCGCTGTTGATTTTTAGTTTTCTTTGTTTTGTTGAACAGAAAATAAATATCCTCACTTTGCCAGACATTTGGGATCCATGAGAGTACTTGTCAGCGGTAACGATTACCTTTGGGTTCATATCCATATTCTCCTTAGTTCCAGCCAGGATCCATTTCTTGTCGGGCGATGCCAAGAGGAGGTTGACTTTGAATGTGTCACATACCATCAGACTGGACACCTTCGACAGTGAGGGACTGGTCAGGGTAAGGACTGAGCCTTGGCTGGTCCCCACCTGAGGAAAATGAATAACGGTCAGATATTCATCCACCAACAAAAACTGCACCTGTGTCCCGGTTACTCACTGAGAGAAAATAGCTGGCGTCCACGCGGAAAGGGAGCAGGGTGCATTGTGGGGAACCTGAGGAGTAAGAGGATATCTCCTGTCCACTCTGACTGTCCCAGGCCTTGAGCAACCCGGTGGTATCAGACGTAAAGACCCCGTTGCCCCCCGGCACAGCCACCATCCCAGTCAGAGGACTCTGAACAGGGCTGCACCACAGCTGGTCCCCCTAGGTGAAAGGGAGGAGGAAACAACATTTCCCAATTGCTAAAATCAGCTCCTTATTTTCAATATGACAATATGTGGAGAGGTGAAATCGCCACCACAACATGTAAAGCTCTCTGAAGTGCAAAAGGGCGGCACTGTATTCACCTGCTGCACATCCCAGGCACCGACTGTTCCATCAGACGATGCACTGCAGACACTGGGGGTGAAGCTGCAGAAGTCAGGGAGCTGGGGAGAGTTCCCTAACAGATACACACACCCAACCACCCTGCCTAGAAGATATACATGTGGTAGGCCAGAGCACTCCATATATAGTTCAATTGTTTCCGGAGAAAGAAAGAGGCTGTGTGCTCACCTTTGTGTCCCCTTAAACTTTTACAGACGTAGTCCCCTCCAGGTCTACCCTCGGTCATCTTCCTCTCTAGGTTGGACCGACCCAGGAAGTAACACTTCCAAGCCCGCTTCCCATGTTCAGTGGCCAGTACAGAAATGTTACAGAAACCCCACCGCTTCAGACACATCTGTCTGCAGACAGCACCGATAAATTGTAATTTATATAATCTTGAAATAAAGAATGTAGGATTGCTTTAAATAGAAGGTGTTTTCTATAAAAGAATACACATTAATTAATAAGCTATGCGAATGGCTGAAATTAAAGGGTGACCAATAGTTCACAGATATTCACAGTGATGCTGAATTTTTTTTATGCAACTCATCCTTGAATGCACTTCATCCTTATCGCTGGTACCCCACCATTTTTACCAACCGCACACTTTCTGGCACTACTGAAGCACACCCATCTCACCCATTTTCCCTAGGCAGAATGTGTTTCATTGAAACTGAAAAATATGGTTCAACACATTAACAAGCTTATTGCTAAAAATAATTTTGTGGGTAAGATTCCTAAAACTCACCGCCACAACCAAGGTGTTTCTGCTGCTTCATGCCATTCCTATAAAAAGAAAGACAATGTACAGTATATGGTTTAAGGTTGATAGACAATACACCAGTCAAGTTATTTAAGAACATCTATACATTTAAAAACGAATGATGTCTCAAAATAATGACAAAATAAAATAAATACGTGGAACATTTAGGCTATTAGCCGAAAATAGAAATGTTCAATTTGTAAAAGATCTTTTACAGATTTCTTGGCCCTTTTCTAGTTCCGCGTTAATAGGCTACATTAATATTGTTTAACCTGTATATAACTCTCATACCTTGCAGACATAAGACGCTCGAATTAAGTCATCTTCGAGAAAAAATGAGAATATATGAATCAGGCAATCATTAGTTAGGAATGAATTATCCATTTCTCCTTTTTGCAGGCGTTTACCTACAGTAACAGTGAGAATAAGTTCAGTGTATTCAGCTCGCTAACTATAATCTACGGGGCAGCTGAGAGGACAAAATACATTTCCGTTGTTTTTTGTTTTCAATTCCACCTCAAAAGAAGTGTCTATGGATGGCGCTATTATAAAGGGAAAGCAAGGAGACACGCAAAAGAGCCAAGGACCCATTTCGGCCATAGCAGAGGAAAACGCTGTCCCAGGTAAGCAAAAGCAAATCTTGTTATGTAGATGTTATGTAGCAAATATTATGTAGAATTGCCAATATGCTACCAAATGTTTCGCACAAAAAATCAACCTTAAGCAACAGGAAATGTTCATTCTTATGTGGATTGTAACCATATAATGTTGTAGAAGTTGATATATTTCTCATTTACCAATCCGATTTGACATTTTAAAATAAGGATTACAAAGCTTCCTGAAACTACCGATTAACAACGAGATGATGTTTCCATGTTTAAGATAACCCACCTGTGCTCAGATTTCCCCCAAATTAATACAGTCAAGGTAATAGTAGGCTATACTATATGAAAATGTTCTGTACAACTTTTACCCTATTTTGTTCTTGGAAATCTTATTTGAATATGTGTCAAAAATTGTTCCTGGTGTGCAAATACATGTTATAGGGGATTCCTAAATGTCAAATGTGAATAGGAGGAAAGAATCTGCCATCTAACTTGAAGTAACTTGTCTATCTTTATAAAGAAACACATTTGTTACCTGAGAAGGATATACCGGAGATCACTTTGGAAATGCCCTATGTATGCAGCTCTATGAATGCCCTATGTATGCAGCTCTGTTTGTGCCCTATGTATGCAGCTTTATGAATGCCCTATGTATGCAGCTCTATGTGTGCCCTATGTATGCAGCTCTATGAATGCCCTATGTATGCAGCTCTATGTGTGCCCTATGTATGCAGCCCTATGTGTGCCCTATGTATGCAGCTCTATGTGTGCCCTGTGTATGCAGCTCTATGTGTGCCCTATTTATGCAGCCCTATGTGTGCCCTATGTATGCAGCTCTATCTGCGCCCTATGTATGCAGCTCTATCTGTGCCCTATGTATGCAGCTCTATCTGCGCCCTATGTATGCAGCTCTATCTGTGCCCTATGTATGCAGCACAGAACCGTGCCTCTCTCAATCTGACAAATGACACCTTATGGTATTGATTCATCTATTAAATAGGTGATTATGATAAAACTCACATCTAGGATGCAGTCCAGCATTCTCTGCCAAACCAAGAACAACAATTGTTCTTGTTTCAGCTCATTTAATTTGGCTGCCTGCATATATCTGTATATGTGGACAAATCTAGATGATGACTACAGAGCCGAAGCTTCCACCTGATGGATTGCTTATGTCCATTCCTACAGAATAACTTCCACTGCCAGGCATTGCTGAAGTTATGTTCTTGTTGAGACAGTTCAGTTCCTCCAACACAGGTCACACCTTGAAGAAAGTATCTTATGTGATATTAATCTAACCCACAAAATAGATTGAATTAATAATTGTATCTAATATATTCTTCTGCACTGCCTCATCAATGATTTTGTTCTTGACTTTATCGTTGTCTGACCAAGGAAGACGTCTTGTGACTGAATTGTAACCATTGGGCAAAAGAATATCATAGAATATTATGAACTCAGACACATGGAAGACTTTTTACTTTAATCCCTACCCAGACCTCTGACGATACTGTACATAAAAACATCATTATTTTTGAGACCATCATGCTTAAGTAGATCAATGTGTATGCAATCAATATATACTTATTAGTTTCACAAAATTGGCTTTTAATAGGAGGGTTCTTCTTGGCCAAACAAGTATGGGCATAAGTTTAACAGCATCATGTAACAGGACTAAATATGTTTTTTTTCCATTTAAAGTTTTGTTTGGTTGTTATCTTGTACACAGAGATGGATTATATGAATAGCATCTAGAACAATATTTTCAATAGAAAAATTTAAACTATACATTGAGGCTACTATGGGCTTAAATGGGTTAATGGGTAAGTAAGTAATGTGAACAAATTATCAACTGCAAAGAAAATGAATGTATTCCCTTTCATTTGAGATTTGCACTGCTTTTTTAGATAAAGATCCCATCAGGTAGCTTTCTGGACATAAGGGACTGTGTAAACTCATACGAAGTATCACTGATGAAAAAACATGAACAGATTAAATTAAATTAAATATACTCTTTTAGAAAACATTTAAAAGTATGAATATTATTATAAAAATACATTTATCCATTGAGGTGTAATGCGGTAGGCCTTAATGTGCTGGTGAGTTGACAACTGGAATGGTTGAGAGATTCAGCCCAGGCAGGATTCCGCAGTAGGGCCACATGTCTTCTCTGAACACGCCCAGATAGATGAGCCAGATATATAGAACCTGCGGGTAGCAAAGGAACTGTGAGAAGGAGATAATCGCGCTACTGCCCTGGCTCATCTTCAGTATTACCTGTGACACCCTCGCAATGACAAAACGGCGCAGCAAAGGGGCCACGTAAAAGGAGTTTGCGAATACCATGACAGCTCCTATAAAATAATTGCGAGTACCGTGTATCTAGTGGGGATATTCGCTGGTACCGACTTGGAGTAAGTTTGGAAACTTGGACAGTGACTGGGAGAATATCAGTTAATCGTTTAATCTCAATCATTGCATGAAACAGAGCGAGCAAGCACCATGAGTCGGAAAACTAGACGCTGGATTTTTCGGGTTTTGCTTTGCCTTGGGATTGTCTATTTGAAAATCGGGTAAGATTGAATGCCATTGCCATATGTTCCTATATATCAAAAGGAAAAAAAAAATAATATGTGAATCAAAGTTTCAGATGCCATGTTTATTGGAACAGATTTTTATAGAATCAATTAGTGTTTCTTTATGTGATGTATCACTCTAAGCTATTACAGTTAATTTGTCAGTGAACAATGTAATACTTTTGTTATCATTCAGTTTTTGTATTTTTTCAAAGAAAGTCTTGGGAGTTTATGGAATAATAATAAGTAATAAATCCCCTGAAGAAGTTGATTCTTATCTCTTACTAATCAAATTAACCAATTCCGGGTAAGCGTAAAAATGAAACAAGGCTTCAGTTTTGTTAAAAAAAAATGTAACACTGGAATATCCCTCCAGGTTCGCTGAGTTTAGGTGAACGCATGTCCTCACCAGTTAAATATCCCACACATTTCTAGTGTACTTTTGTAATAACATCTTGAAAGGGAAACAATAAGTTTGTACTTCAAAGTTGCATAACGTAAAAACCTGGACATTTCGCGTTACGCACGTGTGTTTATTCTTTTCATGAACACAAATTTAAATAGCTTGGTTAAAATAACAAAACATAGTTTGTAATGGACATGTTTGTCAGTCAATGTTTGGAATGGATAGATTTTCGGAATTTACCCACAATACAATAGAGGGTTAAATAAACGCTAATACAATGTCTAACTCTTGTATCCTTACAGTGGCTTTTCATCAGTGGTCGCGCTAGGTGCGAGTATAATCTGTAACAAGATTCCCGGTTTGGCTCCCCGACAGCGAATTATCTGCCAGAGTCGCCCCGATGCCATTATAGTCATCGGAGAGGGAGCCCAAATGGGAATAAACGAGTGTCAGTTTCAGTTCAAAAATGGGCGCTGGAACTGCTCTGCGCTTGGAGAGAGGACGGTCTTCGGAAAAGAGTTGAAAGTGGGTATGTTGCAAATCATTTAAAGTTTGGTTAGAAAGTCATGTGATATAATGTAATTTGCATAAAATGTCCCAAGTGTGTTTATGCCATTAAGTATTGTGCGTCGAGATCGTACTGTGTCGCATGTCGCCAAAATTGGTCGTTTTAGCTTTGAGATCACATCAAACAGGCGTTTCGGATTTTCTATCCGCTTGGAGAGAGAACGGTCTTAGTAAAATAATTGAAAGTAAGTTACAGTTTCATTGCATCATTCTGAAGTATAATAAATTCAGAAAAATATCCCATGTAGTTGCGTCAAGGGCGCTCCTCAGATTGCAGGAGCGCATGCAGCCAAATGATCCACTTATTTTTGAGAGCTTGGCAAGTGAGAGTTGACAAATGTATAAAATTAATTCATAATTTTTATATTCAAGCAGGATTTCCCCTTGTCATGTCCACAATGCCATATTCTTGTGTTTAGTCTATATAGGCCTTTCTGCATTATTTGGGGATAGATACCATCAATTTATGGAAAAGGTATTGCATGTCCACTTTAGAACAACATTCTGTGGCAGCTACAACACATTGAATGGAGGATTTTAAACTTTTCCGGTGGGGTAGGCACTAAAGTAGAAGTATGGGAAGCCAACTTGAAAAATTTAACGTTTCCCCATAACTAAAATCCTCCATATGAATATACTGGTTGTAGCTGTGTCATGTAAGTCCTGTCTCTAAAGTCTAACACTGCCTCATCAAAAGAGAGAGTGAGAGTGTCAAAGAGTGAGACAGGGAGGGAGAGCACTGAACTAGTCCAAAAGGTATCAGCAGCCAACACAGTAACAAAGCTCTTGTGAACATTGACAGCCTGTCTTTTCAGCCGGCCTGCGTCTCCTGAGGCGCATTATTCCCCTGCCTTTATCCTCCTCTATCACTGTGGTGCTGTGGTTCTCAACGTAAAAACCGGACTCTTACCACGGGTATAAGTTACAGTAGATGGGAAAAACGGGCAAATAAAGGCTTGAAATACTGAAATGAACATACAGGGAAGTAATGAAAGATAGGATCAAATGAAGCGCCTTAACCTGGTTAGTCGATAGGTTTCACGGCATTGATGGATGACTTTGGATTTCTTTAGGGAAACAGGGAAATGCGAACGCAGGTTCATGGAAGGTGGACTGGAGGCTAAACTTGTTGAAGAAGAATGTTGCTTAAGGTTTCCACATCAGATCTATCAAATGTACCCTCAAGTTATGTGAAGGACTTTTTTTTCGGGGAGGGGGGTGTTCTCTTCTGCATATTTCAGGATTTTCACTCTGTACCACTTGAACTCAGGCAATGGCTAATGTTTTCCCCGTGTGATCAGATATTCAGCCACTGGCTCATAGTATATTCAGGGAGCACTGAGAACTTATTCTAGATGTTTAGCCTATTCGCCATCCATCCTGAATGTGGCCTCTTCACTAGAGGCACATGCAATACATGTAGCTAACAGAACAGCAAAGTCGGAGTTTTAACCATCTAATAACAAGAGAGAATAGCTACTTGTCAGTTCCTTATCACTAGTTTCCCTTCAGTTTAAATTTCACTATAAATCTACAACTGGTGTGTCCTGTGGCGATCTGTAATATTTTTGGTTGGACCGGTGAAAAGTTCTTTGCTCTCTCTGGCCGTACAGCTGCTGGTATGAAAGGCGTAAGCCTCTCCTGCAGTGAAAGCGATGGTCTTTCACAATCAGTTTTCTTCATGAATGAGTGGTTTAAGACATTGAAGAGTCTGGCGTGGACAACCATGCTAAATAGATTGGTTTCACTGATCAGATTAGTGGTTAGAAATGAATGCCATTGTAGATGTCTAGCGTGAGTGGGGTGGAGCTTGCCCCCTCGCTCTTATGGCATAGCAAAGGCATTCTGTCTGGGGTTTCTTTTTTTCTGCAGGGTTGCAAGGTGCTTCCAGTGTTTTAGTATGCATTTCTTTACTAGTTTGTGCATTGCGGATTAACCAACATGTACAAGTGAATACATGTTTAAATACTAAAGTAAAGATTCAATTTTAGAGACGATTTGAAATGCAGCTAAAAATATTTGTGGCACTTTTTTGTATGGCTCTAAGTAAGTCAAGCAGCACCAAACAATGGTGGGCTACTTTAATTGGGTTGGGGGTCGCTAACGATTAACTCATCTTGAGTAGATCCCGTGGCTTGTGGCAGGTTTGCATAACCACATCCTTACAAACCTTGAGTCAGTCAGAGCTGCCCTATCCTTCTGGGACCTAGAAAACGGCCCCTCCAGGTGCCCCTCCCAAGCATTGGCTCCTTTGAGGTCTTTCCACTCAGGTCTCATGACAAAGTACTGAAGAATTCCCACAATCCTTTGTTTTTAACCAATGAGCTAAGAACTCCTGGGGAAAAATTAACAGTGGAGCAGCTAGAACTGACTCACTTTGCGCCGGCACACCTTCTTTTTTGGCTCGGTGCCTGCCGAATCTATAAAAACGGCCACATAATGAATGCCTCGATATGAGGTTCTTTTTTTCAATGGCAAGGGCACAGATCCAAGATTTTTATCAAAAAGCCGGGCAGCAGCACCTAGTGAATCTGGGTTCATCAGGAAGTGCAGGGGAAGGTATCATGTTTGTTTTGAAGAAATGTAGACTGGAATTTGTTTACATAGATATGATGGATATTGCCATGAGTAGCTTGTTTTCACTGTATATACAGAACTGCATATGCAGGTATTTCCCAGCATGTTTACACAGAATTCAAGTTTGCTTCATAGTAAGATTAATAACTACAACCCATGTGTTTGTGTTGGGAGATAAATAGGGTACACACTTAAAACTGACACGCGTACGCACTTTTGCCATCACGCCAGTTATCGGTAGAAGTAATTGTCCCAGGCCTGGACAATGACCTGTTATTATTGAGGAATATGTATTTTGTAAATTCTATATGAGGTGAGTCCAACTGTCACTGCCCATGAAATGCCCAAGATGAAGCTTGTTTTACTCATCATTGGTACGCACTTCAGACTCATAATATGGTTTAAACCATCATTTGCATTTCCATGTGTGATTAGCCTTGGATTGTATTGCTTTGTCTGTGATTTTGAAAGTAGTTACACTTCTCCGGAGATGTACATGACACTTTAACAAAACACGTACGGGTTGACCATTTTGTTGATTTTGAAATTAAGGATCTCTGCTTTAATTATTTGCTGATAAATCCAACACCCCAGTGTGCATACTGTAAATGATTTGTTAGTCAGACCTGGGAGAGATAACCTTTGAATCAAGATCCTCCCTGCAAGAATACACAGAGCGTACCAGGCGCTGTTCTGATCAATAGCTCTTCCTTCTTCACAGCACTCTCATTCATACCGCTTGATTGACTAGGAATGTCTCAGCCATTTTGATTCAAAGGCATGCCAGTTTCCTACCGGATGACTGCAGCCTGCAGTTGTTGGTCTGACAAAGATGTGTGCATAACTGCAATAGCTAATCTCAAACAGCTTTTTTAACACAGTGTTTCATATAAACCACGTGAGGGACATAGAAATAATCGAAATCCTTTCCTCGTCCCTGAGCGATTTATGTAACGTTTAATGTTGTTGAGAAACACTAAATGTTACATCTTCCAGATATCTCACATTGCCCCCCATTAAACCAGTTTACTCTGTAAAATGATTAAGCACGGGTCAGTGAAATACCAAGTCTATGTTCTCTCCTAGGCAGTAAAGAGGCTGCGTTCACTTATGCCATCATCGCGGCCGGCGTTGCCCACGCCATCACCGCAGCGTGCACACAGGGGAACTTGAGCGACTGTAGCTGCGACACGGAGAAGCAGGGCTTCTACAGTAAAGGCCAGGGCTGGAAGTGGGGCGGCTGTTCGGCGGACATCAGCTATGGATTAGGCTTCTCCAAGGTCTTTGTGGACGCCAGAGAGGTGAAGCAGAATGCCAGGTCCCTCATGAACCTACACAACAATGAGGTTGGACGCAAGGTACGTGACGTCACAACACCTCTTCTGCTATCTGTCTCCATGCCTTAAACCAAAATGCCCCATGTCTGTTTTTTTATTGTAAACATGTCAGAATAGCAAAACCTAAACGGAATCCCCGGATATTCCATTAACATGTGTAGAAGATGTAGGACCATTTCCCTGTAAAGTTGAATTACAGCAAAATCTGGGGATCGTTCACTATACTTTTGTTGCGGGGGTTAAGGAAACAAATAGATGATTTAGAAGAATACCTAATCTTGTACATGTTAAATGCAATCAGGAGATAGATCCCTAAATACACAGTTGATATTTGCAGTAGTTTACTCAAACAAGTACAGAGAAGACTTCAAAAGAACCAGAGACCGAAGTGTTCGAGACACTTTCCAGGCCTATAGGCCTCAGTAACCATGGCTGTAGTGATTTAGTAGTCTTCCCCATGCTTGGGAGAGGCTGGGTCTTGCCAGGGATCTGGGCACTGGGGCCAAGATTGAACAGTCAGTGTAATAAAGGGAACCTTTTCGGGGGGCGGGTGTGCGGGGGTGGGGTGGGGGGCGTGCGGGGGGGTTAAGTGACAGGGTTTGATTACGACCCAGATCTCGGGACTGAAAACAGATTGACGGTGTACAAAAAGGCATTAGCTTGGTCCCCTATGATCTGCCGTGTTAGACGAGGATACAGTTACTTCACGTTAACCTTTGTTTGTCTGACAGCGTAGAGCAAAGCACTTACAGTGTGATGGTCCTGTACCACGGGTCGCTGTGGGCTCCTTAGTATTGCCCGTAACCTCTCCGAGCATTGGAGATTTTCATCTACTGGATCGCCGTCGTTTGGGAGTGTGTAAATGCTCAGTGGAGATGGATGCACCTGCTGCTGTACCTGGCTCATATTGCTGTATAGGACTAACGCTGTGGAAAAGGCGTAGACACACGCAAGCGGGACCACGGGCCGTTCACATTCCCAGATCGACGCAAGAGGGACCACGGGCCGTTCACATTCCCAGATCGATGCAAGAGGGACCACGGGTCGTTCACATTCCCAGATCGACGCAAGAGGGACCACGGGCCGTTCACATTCCCAGATCGACGCAAGAGGGACCACGGGCCGTTCACATTCCCAGATCGACGCAAGAGGGACCACGGGCCGTTCACATTCCCAGATCGACGCAAGCGGGACCACGGGCCGTTCACATTCCCAGATCGACGCAAGCGGGACCACGGGCCGTTCACATTCCCAGATCCAGGCTTCTGTGCATCCATGGCTGCGGCAAAAAGTCAATCCGCTTTGAGACTCCAGAAAGTCTGGAAGTCAAAGAATGAGCGGAATGATTGTGCCAAGCAACTTGGGCGAGGCTCCACTTCAGTATACTGGAGTTAGTGAAGAGGAAAGAAGCACCTCTCCCTCCGGAGTCGAGCCTTGCCCCTCTCTCCTCTCTCTCCATGCCATGTATGCCTGATTCAAACCACCAACACGTACCCAGACACAATGAAAAGCCTCCGCTCGCGCATTGTGCTCAAAAGCTCACTGTTGCCTTTCTGTGTGGGGTCTGAATTCAGCACCGCTTATCTAGACAGCTAAATTGCCTCTCTCACGCACAGCGAAACGGGGCTACACTCGTGGTCTCAGTCTATCAGTTGTGCCCCCCCCCTCCTCAGCAATAAATGGCTTCTCTGTTTTGATCGTTTATTTATGCTAATCAAAGCAGTGACACTGAGCAAGGAGCGCGGTTCACAGCCTCCAGGTCCAATATGAGCAGACAAAGCCTGTCACAAGTGTTGGTCACAGGGCTGCTGATGGATTAGGAGCTGTGGAGCCAAGTCTTGTCTTCTACAGCATAGAGGGCAAATTGCAAAGACCCTTCTTTCTTCACTCTTCCAAGCGTTTATTCCAAGAGTTCAAGAATCGGCAGTAAAATACAATGTGTTTCACCGATCCTAGAATGCAAATGCAAGCTGTGTACAAAGCTGATGTCTTAAACGGCAAATGTTCAGGCTATTCACTTTTCCGGGAACTCTTAAAACCTAGATCGAGCGTAGAATGGAGACTGTTAAAACGGCAAGCACATTCCCTGTACATCGAGCAGGCTGTGCCCTTTCTGTTACAAAACGGCAAACACTTGTTTTAGTCATCGGGGCAGGCTTTAACAGTAATCCACATCATTCAGCAACTTGTGCAGTCACTCCTGACGTTAGCGGGCTGTGCGGTGACTGAGTACACACAAGGAGAGCGTAACCTGATACGGCGTTATGGCTTCTGTGTACAGTCTGTACAAAGCTACTGTTTTCTAAAGGCCTGTTGTGTTCAACGCTCACAAGTAGCTTGTCGCTGATCTAATGCTCCTCAGTGCACATAACGCTACCCGCACCCTTGACCTTTACATACCCAAGTGTCAGATTTGTCACTGCGCTATGATGTGGTTTTAAACCGGACTGAAAGCTCAGCTCATTCGCGGCCTAGAAAATGTTTTGATTTTGGAGGATAATTGTCAGGGTGGCTGCAACAATACAATTATGTAACCCCTCTGGGCATTTATGTGCATTCTAAGTGACTCATATACATAACAGTGTGGTATGTTCGCAGATGCTCATGAATAGTAACAGACAGTTCAGCGGTTTGTTCGCTAGGCCTCTGAGCTAACGTCTCTCCCGGTTCTCTGTGTTTAGATCCTGGAGAGGAACATGCGCCTGGAATGCAAGTGTCACGGAGTCTCGGGCTCCTGCACCACCAAAACCTGCTGGACTACACTCCCGAAGTTCCGCGAGCTCGGCTACATTCTCAAAGAAAAATATGCCCATGCCGTTCACGTAGAACCGGTCAAAGCCAGCCGCAACAAGCGGCCCAAATTCCTCAAGATCAAGAAGCCCTACTCCTACCGGAAACCGATGGATACGGACCTGGTGTACATAGAGAAGTCCCCCAACTACTGCGAAGCGGACCCAGTGACGGGCAGCGTGGGGACACAGGGCCGCGTGTGTAACAAGACCGTCATGCAGCAGATCAGCGGCTGTGACCTGATGTGCTGTGGGCGGGGCTACAACACCCACCAGTACTCCCGCGTGTGGCAGTGCAACTGCAAGTTCCTGTGGTGTTGCTACGTCAAGTGCAACACCTGCAGCGAGAGGACCGAGGTCTACACCTGCAAATGACCGGACTCATGGGACCGGATGTGTGTCTGTGTGCGTGCGTGTGTGTGTGTGTGTGTGTGGAACTTTGTACGAACCAACGCGTCGCCGGCGTTTTCTCTGCAGCGATAGATGTTGAGGAGGCATGAGAGGCAATGATCCCGCTCCCCTCACAGTGGAACTTTAAACCGGGACGCCTGCGTTGGGGTGAGGGAGCTCTGGCAAGAGGGGCGACGCGTCCTGAAAGCCAGGTTGAGACAGCCTTAGGACATGAACTCAAACACACTGGGCCGCCTGCCTACCTGTGCGTTTGGACCAGGTGTCTCTGCCGAGACTGTTAACAAGCTACGGATGGATGTGCACTATTTACTGTTGACTGTTGGGCGAATGGACGCTCACCACGATTCAACGGTGGATATAATGCTGGAATGTGCGATTACTGTAGTCCCCCCCGTAGCTCAATAGGACACGCTATGCACAAGTTAAATTAAACAGCCATTGGGAATATTTAACACTGTATTTAGATACAAATAAATAATATTAATTTATTTTATAAAGTTACTACTGATTTTGTCCATTATGGAGCAATTCTAATTGTGTAGAGGATATGGGGGAGGGGCTTCCCCATCGAGAGTTTTTGTTATTGTTTTTGTTTCATTTGTTAATGCAATTATACACTGGAATTTAGTTAGCCTGGAATCTTTCATACTCTGTTCTTGATATTGTTCCAGGTTTGCCTGGTAATAGGCTACTGACATTGACTTCCTCATTACTTTGTGATCATCTGAAAGTGCACCCTATCCGCTTTATAGTGGCTTGGCCAGAATTTGTGCACTATATCGGGTATGGGGTGCCATTTTGGACGTGTCCATAGTCTTTCTTCTGTATGCTGCTAGTCTGGAGAATCCCTCAACATGGAATAAGGGCTTCAACATTACTGTTTGTGTTGAATGGCATTGTTCAACTCAAGCTGATTAAATTTAACAAGACATTTTGAAACAGACACTCTTTTTGGTAAATATTCGTAAAGAGAGTATATTTTGTTAAAGCCTATTTTTATATGAATGTCTTATTTATACAATTTCCTCTGGTATAATTCAATTTCCCCCTCATCCCTCAGTAAAATGCATGTGGAAATATTTTGCGACCTTGTATTCACCAATGCTGTCACTACACTTCCATTTTTGTATACTGTATGTGACTGGAATCGTGCCTTTGTCCCTGTGAATATATGGCTGTGTTCAAACTGCTTTGTTTACTGCATTTCATGAAAGCTATGGTTGGAATACAGGAACGGGATGCCACTACAAAGCCACGACTCCGAGGGTTTCATTTGATTACTAAACCCTGACTTGCATGACAAAATGAGCAGTTTAAGTTGGTTATTGATTTGCAACCTGAATCTACACTGGGCACTAAAACAACGCTATTACATGTTAATTACATGTTAACTACACATTCATGAACTATGGGCTTTGACTGACTTTAAGTTGATTGTGTTGTATGACAGCTTTATGCCCCCACTTGGCCACATGCCGGCACATTGAACAGACTATGAAACTGAAGAAACAGATATCATTGTGGGGATCAGGGGTAGGATGACATCAATCACTGAAATGGTTCACCCTGTAGTTAAAATCTGTGAAGTAGGATGCTGAAAAGAAAGCGAGATGTTCTTGGAATGAGGGGGGAAAGTCATTCGTGCTTAATTGAGGGTCCATCTTGGCCCTGCAGACTGGGGAAGGAAGTGGTTGAGTGTACAGTTTGGGGGGGGGTGGGTTGGCGCTAATGCTAGGGTGCCGGTGTAATTGATGAGGCTGGTCGGTCTCGCTGTCACGGTGGTGATGACTTGCTTAGGCAGGGAGGAGCCGGAGCTGTCTGGTGATAGATGACGAGCACATCTGCTTCATTCACCCTTAAAGCTGCTAGTTGCTACAACAACACCCTGCGCTCCCCAGAATATGTGAGGCAGTTTCCAGGAGATGCTGGGCGACGCGTCAGGCAAATGTTAACGATTTTGAAGCCCACAATCGACCGCTTCCACTCCGCATATAAAAGCGGAACGGGGGAGAAAGATGTTGACTAATGTTCCCAATAACCCCCGCGAATGTAAGCCATACATGTGTTCAGCCTCCTAGCTCAGAAGTTTACCAGTGTTGCATAGACCACTAACATTCCTACAATGAGGGCTTTATAAATATATAAACCTTTTTCAGAGCCGAGGGATCTAAATATAATTCTAACTGCCTACTTTTACTATATTGATACTGCAATGTGTTGCATTTGGTGGTCCCTGAAGAGCAACAGGAGAGTGAAGTACCGTAGTGACAGTGACTTCTTTCCGTGTGATCGAAAAGCTCCCAGTGGAAATAACATTGCATCAATAGAGTCATGCACAAGAAAAGGCAGCTGGCTGAACAGTCTTGGTTAAAATTAAACCAGGTTTTGTGTTGGAAATCTCATTCTTTCACCATCTAACAAAACTCCTCCCCTCTTTACATCTTGGAGAACCTAATATGGGTCATCTATTTAGTCCTATTCACACTCACTTACTCGTGTCTTCAGCTAACCTTTAAATGACTGTGGAGAATTTCAGGCTCGGGTAGACTCTGTGAATGAGCTGTCCTAATGTTAGAACTCCCTCAATGGCCCTGTGTATGTTGATGGTGATTAATGACTAAATTCACTACCGTTACAGTCGTACTGTCACCCAGCCACAGATCAGGGGTGGTGACCCGAAGAGACACTTCTCATTGGGTGTGTGTGTGTGTGTGTGTGTCATCCACCTGCCGCGTGACCCATTCAGATCTACGCCACCACAGAAGACATAGCCCCGAGCCCTCCCCCAATCACACACACACACACACACACACACACACTGTTTCATCAACACAAAACCCCATGTTCTTTGATATGACGGCATGAGCCAGACACCCCACATCAAGTTAGAGGATCAATGCGATGCTAATTATACTCTTAGCTGTGTTTCTCCCTAAACACAAAAATGTCCCTGCCAACACAGTCAGGGGTATAATATCCATGTCGTTCTGACTGCTCGTTTGTGTGTGGGTGTGTGTGCGTGTGTGTGCGTGTGTGGGGTTCAAGGATTGTTTACAAATACACAAAAAAGAACACACACACACACACAAACACACGGACACACACACTTATGCCAGGGGTAGCACCTGCGTTAACTAAAGATCGGCGGTAGCGACTGATTTATAGTTGCTAGTCTGGCCGGCTCCCTATATTGTTGCTGGAGGCTTGGCATAGCTTCCCAGTCTTCTCCTTTGACCTGCTCCAATAGAGCAGCCTGTCAGTCTGCTGTAGCCAGCACCTTAGTGTTTAAATCAGTCAGTATTAATTTAAAGCGCTAGATAAATCCACATCGTGTTTAGAATAGTTCTGATGGATTCTAATTTGATTGATGAGTTTATTCCATGAAGACAATTCCTGTGTGGTGTTACCAATAATACTGACACGTAAAGCCCAGATCTAGAACATATTTTATGGTAATTGGTGCCACTAACTGGATTTGGCACAGAATTTAATGTTTAATGTTAACGCACACTTCTGACGTATTGCCTCTACCAGTGGTATGGATATAAAAATAACTCTATAGTAGAAAAACACTACCCACAATTTCACAGGATGAAAGTTTAAAGGAACAGGAGCACTATTTACAGTGTCTTAATTCAAAACAAACTGGCCTCTGCGTCAGAACAGTAATTTGCTGGTTTCGAGCACTTCACTCATAGGATATCGGTAAAGATAGTAATTTGGGAGACGGGGTGGAGAGAGAAAATGTGCTTTCTCTCTCTCTCTCTCTCTCTCTCTCTCGCTGTGTTCATAAATCCTCTGACACATGATTCTGTCAGTCATACTTTTGTTTTTCCTCTGGTTGGGACATGTACAAGCACCTGAGCTCCGCAGCAGTAAATTGCAGAGCACAAGGTTGTCTTTATGTGATCTACCTGAGATATGGGCACATAGCTCATTGTGCAGTCTCTTAACAGCGTAGAATGCGTGGTGTTAGAGGCAGTGCGATCCAAGAGTTAGATAGCTGACAATATCCACTCCCCACAAGAGTGATCCTGCACTGTTTGGCTCAAAGCAACCCTCACAGAGTCTATCTCACTTCCCATGCTCTATCTGATTTCAGATGTAAACACGTTTGGCATGATAGCCTCATGGTGTTGTCGGTGGGCATTAACGAAATCCACAAGAGCCTCTGACGGAGGTCATATCAGCTCTCCACTAGACTTTCAAGGAGACATTTAAGTCAAGGATACTGGCCCGTTCAAACAGCCCCCGTGGTTGAGAACGTCTCCTGAAATATGTAATCAGGGCACAGTTAATGCATCCACGAAATTGAGAAATGAGACCTTTGAGTGCCCTGTTTAAAGACAGCCTTTGATGATAGTGCATGAGCTGTTGAATATAATGCAGTATCTTTAAAAGATCTGAGCGGCCCCATGTGATACTTTTCCTTTTTTCCCTGTGAGTGGTTTGTAACAGGGTATGGAGGGCCCTCATGCCCGCCCCTCTCTGACAACGTCACCTGAGCCAAGCTTACAGTAATCCGTCGATGTCTCGGGCCTCCTGACACGGGATGTTTTGAACAAAAACACCAAACTTAACGTAACCCCAATGTAGAACCCATTTCGTTTGGGAAATATCACTGATCTTCTTCCGACAGCGTGTCAGTCAGCTAGCCGTCCGGCCAAGAGTCCTTTCCAAAAGAGTTAAAACGGTCATCTCCTATGATCAGCCATTTCCTCTTTGGTTGACACTGCAATAGGTTCAGAACAATAAAAAGTAACATAGATCTAGTGGCTTTACCTTTAGTCAGTAGTTGCTGATGGATTGCAAATGCCCTCTTTGACTAGTTTTCACCACACCAGTTAAATACACTACTCTGTGATTGGGGAACTAGGGAAAAGACAAGCAAATCACACATCAAACTGAGATGAACTCAAATCTCCGCTTTTGGAATTCTTGAAACTCCTGGGGAAATTGGAAAGAATATTTCCTATTCCTAAGATGTTCAAGTGGCGCTGACTGTCTTAGAGAACAGCAAGGAAAGAAGCACAAACAAGTCATTGTGTGGTAAACATTGTGCGTGTACTTCAGCGATGGTGTCATAACTTCCAAACGCTGTCACCTGGCTGGGGAGTTCAGAGGGAGTTGCAAGGTATTCTCTCCTTCAGCATCAATGCTACCTGCCTGAACTTGCTTCTAAATGTATCATTGCAGAGAGCCATGAAACAATTTGAGCTGATGTTGCCAGTTTAAATAACTAAACCGTGTGGTCAGAGCTCTTATATCATTAATCTTCTGTTCCTCAGGCTGTGCCAAGCATTGGAAAACACCCTCACCTTCACTCTAAATGGAGACAAAATTATACTTGAAAGTATTTTTATTGGTATACAGCACAACACCATTACACATGGGCTAATGACACTTACAACATAAGGGCATTTCAAGCAGGTTTTCAGCGTTGTCTTTCAATCTAGTTTAACAAACTGGAATCTACACAATGGGGGGGGGGGGGGGGGGGGTCAACTTGATAGGTTTTTAAAATGCAAAGACTGATTTAGCTGTAACAAGAGATACCTCCCATCATTCTCCTCACTATACACTCAGGTTAGGCTATTCAGAAAATGTACCACTGAGAAGGGGAGAAAATCACTTTTCCCACTATTTGCTTGAAGCACTTTCCATTATGTGGGGCTTGGTTGGGAAATGTGCCTCTTCCGCATGGAACAGTCACCAATAAGGGCCAGTGTGGGAACGGCCCCTGGTGACAGTTGTAGATGGTTCTACAGTTCAGATCGAGGGTAAATGTTGTTGTGTGAGCCAAAGCACCACAGCTGGATGCGCTACTTGGAGGTCAGCCTAAGTAATGTTAATGAGATAATGAATGGGACAAAAGATGGAGGATGAGAGAGAGAAACGAGGGGGGAGGGTTAACAGTGACACTGCAGCGAGAGCTTGATGTTTCAAAACTCCCACAATAGCTTTCCGGGCAGGAAGTCATAAGACTGGAGGCTGTTTTGCAGCCCGGAGACCAGACTCGCTGCCAATGCGGACTGAAGAGAGGAAGACATTAGTGGGACACGTCAGGCTGGTTAGAGCGAGGCCTAATAAATTGGCTGGTGTGGATTGATGTGTCTATTGAAAAGGCTGGTCCCAGGGGGGAGAAAGATATACTGTTCTCACTCTGAACTACTGTCACCGATGCCTTCTTCTGATGAGAAATAGCGGTAGTAGAGCATTGTCCGCCGGCACAGACACCGGAGTGATCAGTTCCGTTGTCAATTATATTTGTTCCAAAAAGCACTCATCTCTGATTACAGAAACAGGCCCAGATTGGTGTCTGGTGGTGCTGCTACAGCAAATAGCATCAAAGCTCCAACGGAGGGGCGGGACTATCTGATATCCACAGGTAACGGCTACTACTGCAGAGAGTGCAAAACGTACTGCAGTAAACAGAGTGAGGGGACAACAGGACCAATGGGGTACGCTGTTCTGAGGACGGCAGGCAGAAGGGGAATGATCTGACCCATCATCAGTTCTACACAGCAAATCCACCTGATGATGATGGTGTTTCCTGACAAAAAATCTTCCCTGAAATGTGTGTCTTAAGCCTTAGCAAACACTACTATTTGCCCTGACTCACCTAGAAAGTTAATCAGTGCAGAGTAAAATGGGTCGATCAAAGATTATGCAGAATGGCAGGTGGCTTCTGTATAAATGTGAATCACAGTGAAAACATTACATTTTCCCCCACCAATGCACAAAATTGTCGGATTGTTATGGAATGTCTCGGTGGATGCGAATAACTATTTAGAGCAGAGTGCATTGATCTGGATTGGTTTGATTGAAAAAGTGATGAAAATGATGATGAGATTTGGCAAGGGAGCTAGAATCTTCTACAAGATGAAGCATGACACCGAGTTCTTCCAGGTGACGGCTAGAGAAATCTACACTACTGATGTAGATTATAACAGGTGGAAGCTTGCTGCAGGTGGCAGATCTTCAAAGGCAAGAGAGACAAGTTAAGACATTAAAAAATGATACTTCGCCACAGAGAGAGACAGTATGGAGGAGGCCGCATGGAAACGTTTGTCGTTATACTGTCACAGTAATCCAACAGAGTTCAAGGTTAGATGGGAACTTCACTATAACGTTCCATGTGGTCATATACTAGTCTATAGTTTACAGGTCGTGGATCAAAAGTGCATGTACACACAATACCAGTCAAAAGGATGGACTCATGATTTAGCTTTTTTCCACATTGTAGAATAAGAGTGAAAACATAAAAACGAATAACACATAAGGAATCACACAGTAACCAAAAAAGTGTAAAAAAGATCAAAATATATTTCATATTGTAGATTCTTCATAATCACCCTTTGCTTTGATGAAAGCTCTGCACACTTTTGCCATTCTCTCAACCATTAGATAGTCATCAGGAATGCTTTTCCAACTTTCTTGAAGGAGTTCATATTCTGAGCACAGATTGGCTGCTTTTCCTTTACACTGTGGTCCAATTGGTTTGAGGTTGTGTGATTGTGGAGGCCAGGTCATCTGATGCAGCACCATCACTCTCCTTCTTAGTCAAATAGTCCTGACACAGCTTGGTAGTGTGTTTTGGGTCATTGTCTTGTTGCGGTTCCACTGACCACAAACCAGATGGGATGGTGTATTGCTGCAGATTACTGTGGAAGCCATGCGGGTTGAGTGCCTTGAATTCCAAATAAATCACAGACAGTGACACAACCAAAACACCCCCACACCGTCACACCTCCTCCTCCATGCTTTATGGTGGGAACCACACATGCAAAGATCATCCGTGTACCCACTCTTGACACAGCGATTTAAATAAAAAATCACAAATTAGGACTAATGAGACCAAAGGACAGATATCCACTGATCAAATGTCACTTTCTATTGTTTCATGGCCCAAGTAAGTCTCTTAATTATTTCGTTCAGTAGTGGTTTCTTTGCAGCTATTCAAACAGAAAGGTTTGATTCATGCAGTCCGTTCTGAATAGTTGCTATTCAAATGTGCTTGTTACTTAAACTCTATGAAGCATTTATTGGGGTTACAATGTGAGGGGCAGTTAATTACCGATTTCTGAGGATGGTAACTAATTAATTTATTCTCTACAGCAGAGGCAACTCTGGGTCTCACTTTCACCTTAAGAAACTTACAAAGTTCTTGAAATGTTCTGGAATGACTGACCTTCATGTTTTATATTAATGGACTGTTGTTTGACTTTCCTCATTTGAGCTGTTCATGCCATAATGAACTCCAACACTACAAATATAAATAAGCTTGTCACCCTCTCTACCCAAAAGCATCAAGAAGTAAAGACATTTAAAAAATAAACGTTTAACCAAACACTATAAGTTAATTGAAATGCATTATAGGTAACTATCCAATGAAGCTGGTTTAGAGTATGCACAGTGTGTTAAGATTTCATCAAGACAAAGTGGATACTTTAAAGAACGTAAAATATTCATGTATTTTGATTTGGTAAACACTTTTTTGGCTAAAACGTACAAGACGTTTCCATAAGTGCAATTACAAAGTTTTGATGACTTGGTATAATTCCACAAGGTGAAAAAATATGTATAATTTATCCCTTGAATGAGTTAGTGTATCTAAAATATGACTGCTACTGTATATATGTATACACATAAAAAGAACTCAGCCATTATTAGCAGTACACTACCAGAATTGACATTGACTACAATGTCAATTAATGAAAAATTCCTTCCCTCAGTGATAATACACAAGTTCTACAATAATGTTTTTTAGCTGGGATCTTTAGTTTCAACATAACTTTTTGGGTTATCTATGCTTATTGGTTCTTGAAGAATATAAGTCACGAATGCCCCACATAGCTCAACTCCACTACCCACAGAACCTACAATATAAGCTTGTTCGTTTTTCAATGTAAATGTTGACCAACACTATATAGCCTCAAAACACAGCTAAAACAAAATGGTGCCCTCCAAATCCATCCCATAGCTTTTTTTTAAATCAAAACACAGATGGAGTGACCGCTTTGTTGTTCAAATTAAGGTGCAGCTTTAATGTATAAAGAAACACAATCTGAGCTATCAACATTTAAAGAGAAAAACATACTCAAAATGAATGCATCATGACTTTCTAAGCTCTGTCCAATAGGTTGTCGTTCAAAAGGGCTAGACATCGTGTTTGTCCAGCTGCCAGAAACAGTCCCATTTTTTATAATAGCTATTGTCCATGTTTCAGAAGAATATGCCAAAAGACTGTGGTTAGTTCTCCTCTGCCCCTGTGGAGCATTATAAGGCCAACCCTTCAATGAACTGCTTAGGTAAAGGCATTATCAAACAGTTGGATGATGCTTCAAGACAGACTGACAGGGATCAGTTCATTAAGGTCGTAACAACTGACCAGTCATCACAGGAAAATCCCGTCCCATTGGGTGGGGAACACTAACAAATTCATAGATCTGGGCTCCTCGTTACTTTGCTGGAAAAGAAAGCAAGGATGGACATTTTGGGCCTGTTCCACATCCTTGAATATGGCTTTGTGAAGGGTCAGGTATTAAACAAATAAAGACAAAGATGCACCTGCGGATGCTGTGGTGTAAATCAGACGTTGGAGACGTCCGTTAGTTGAATCTCGGATCTGATTTCAGCATTAGTCAGGCTCGGAGAACGAAGAGCTCTACTGAGAGGGGGGCCATAGTGTCCCCTGCATGGAGTGTGGAAAGGGCGAGTCGCCCCCTAGGGTTATGTCCAGGGATTACAAGCCCATCTCACCCCGTGGTTTGCCCAATGAGCCGATCCATTAACGGTGTAAATGAAGCACTACTCCACATGACTCATTGAATGACTGAATTAAAGAGAGGGGAATAATGTAAGGATGGGGGTCATCTTCAGTGCTAACATGACTGTATAAGGTTATAGGTGTATCCCAGATGCCTGATTGAAGACCGAGAAAAAAACGTCTGAAGCGATCGTAGGGAAGCTCTGCGCCGCACCCCAGAGGCAGTGAGCGACTATACGTATAGACAGCAGATATCTATCCTGGGGGGAATTCCATTCAACTTAATGTCCTTTTAGTAGCAGACTGTAGTTGTCAATGTTGTGTTATATGAAGATATATACTTTATGTGTACAATGCCAAGGGAAAAATTCTACTACTATGAAGACATGGACATTCTGCAAGCATGTTCTACATTCGAAGATGTACTGTAAGCAGCTTTTGTAAGGGGAACATACAATGTAAGTTAGGTACCATACGCTTACAATTAAAATAAAGAGTCAAACTAAAAGACTACAACCCCCAGTGAGGAAAGCAGGATACGTGTTCGTCAACCCTCATCAGTCAAGAAGAATGAATGTTAAGATAAAAGAGTGGGTGTGGCTTGTGGCTAGTGGAGGCCATAAATCCATGCTTGTCTGGATGGTATTCATTAATTGAAAACTTCTGTGGAAGCCTCATCTGACAAACTGGCGCATGAACAAAAACAACAGATCAGGTGAGTCCACTGGTATCTGTCCATTGGCCACACTTAACCCCAGATAAAACCACTTATGTTACAGCATGTCACCTGCTCCGAAAGCGTATTGTAAACATTGCGAACACTGGATAGAGGAAGTGCCACAGAGGAGGTGCAGTGTTAACGAAAAACATGAGAATTCATGGATCTGTTGTAATAGTGTTCCACACATATTCACACATCAGAAGGGATTATAGAAGTAAAACATTATATTTGGTTATGTTGAGCCGGAACTGGGTGAGT
Source organism: Esox niger (assembly GCA_016801105.1). Taxonomy (NCBI): domain Eukaryota; kingdom Metazoa; phylum Chordata; class Actinopteri; order Esociformes; family Esocidae; genus Esox; species Esox niger. The sequence continues at coordinate 13,789 of JACXGJ010002700.1, read as the reverse complement.
TGTATAATGTATGAAAATCAAAGTCCCCTTCTTTCACAATCCATCCGAGAGCCAGTCAGGCAGGTTTGTGGTAATTACATGAAAAATGGCTTCAGTCCCTCAAGCGCTTTGGTCATATTAAGAGAGAGAGGCGACGAGGAGTTGCAGTATGTGAATGAACACGCCGTCCGCTGTCGTCTCTGGTTTTACAGGCTCTCCCATCCCTCTTCTTTAAGGTCTGTCTGGCACATTCAGTATCTGATGGGGACAAAGGGAGGGTTGAGCTGAAGCATTTCAGAGTGGAGATTCTGAATGATTAATTTACAGTAATTATGTAAGGCGTCATTCACTTTATTTCAAGGAAAACTTAGTGGTTGATAAAGGCCTTTGTATAGAACACCCGTCAAGAAGTAGCTTTAGGCTATAGTAGACAGGAAAACATCACCTCAAATGAAAGTACAGTTCTGAGAAAGAAAGGGACTGGACTACTTGAGAGATGTTTGCAAGCCCTCTTCTACCTCTGACCAACAAGACTCAAAAAGGCTTTCGTCAGGTGAATGATTTAAAAATTATTTTCTCTTCTGGAGTGTAATCATGATGAAAACAACACAACTATTACAGACTGAGCTTGAAGCATTTGGGTTTTGTGGCTTTCTAAGGAAGTCAGGTGTTAGTAGAATCTGTCAAAATCTCACCACCAGCTGCTTTAGTATCAACACTTCTTTTATCACTTCAAGAGAGTCCTCCTGCCAAGCATGACATGTCAGAGAGATTGAGGCCCACACTCAATGTCTCCTCAATTTGAAAACAAAGGACCAGATATGTGAAGAGTTGTTGAATCACCTAAATTAAAGAACACAGAGTGAACATTTCTGAAAAGTGACTGATTCTAAGCCTATTGATGGGATGTATTTAAAATAAGAATGGCAATGCATTCCTTCAAAGTGTCCCAGTGTGTGCCCATGCCATATCACTTGCACAGAGAACATTTTCAGAGGAAGATGATTTGAAACACTGACTGTCAGAATGGCAGGTTCATCCATATACATTACCATCCCAGTGTTGGATGATTTAACGTTAGATCATCAAACGCTAAAGCAAAAACCACAGAATCGACACAACCAGTAAGTTTCCTCTCCAGGATCCGTTAACTCAATTGTCATGCACACATAACTCTTTCCCTGGCACCTGATGAAGTTTTACAGCCATACAAATAGATGTACACAGTTACATTCTATAATAAATTAATCATCTCTCTTTTTCTCTCTTTATCTCAATCTCTCACGCTCCTTGTCATCATATAACAGTTTATTAGTTTTACTTAGTTGCCTGCAAGGTTCGTCATCCCCTTGTATTCAGGTGTTGGTAGGTAAACTTGTGTACATGGCACATGGTTTTACGGGAGAAATAATTGCTCTATGAACATTGTAAAAAGGGAGAGAGACAGAGAGAAAGAGATGATGACTGGTTTTGATTTGTTTATGCGCTCTTGGTTATGGCTCCCACTGCCAATTCAGCTGTGATAAAAAGTTAGGTTTGTTTATTGTTGTATATTCTTGTGCCATGTCATAAAACACCAAAGGTTCACCAGGCTTGTTTAAGGCATACCAGTTGTAATTTACACGGTATTTGCATTATAGCTCCATATAAGAAAGATTTTCAAGTCACTTTTCAGTCAATCTGTTTTCACCAATATATGGTTTGGTGAACGCACTATAAAGACAAATGAATGACACGCTAATGACACACATCCCCGCCCCCGCTCTGAAACGTTCTTTAAATGCAGACGTGCGGCAGCGCGGCCTTGCAGTGGGACAGCGACTGCACCTCAAAGGGGAAGAAAATGCATTTTACAGAGCCATGACACAAGTTCCACAGCCGCATTGTTCCCCTGAGACAAGCCCTGACTCTTTATCATGCTACAACCCTGCCCACTGCTCACCTACAGAAAATGCATCACACTCAAATTGCTTTCAGCAGACAGACAGTGCGCATTCCATCGCTGCTGTGTTCTTATGGCTGGGGGTGAGAGACAGAGAGAGAGACATGCTCTCTGGAATGCATCACAACCATTGGGAGAAGAGCAGCGGAGAAGTGTCCGACACTCTCACAGTGGCAATCAGTATTGATGCACGTCTACCATGAACACTGACCGAGAACGGTCATCAGGTGATCATGAGGAAGACCAGTGGCTTGCAAAAGGAAGCCAATGGAACTGGGCCAGCACGGACATTTTGGTTGAGTAATAAACATGTTGCTCTGAATAGGTGAATTCAGTCTGACTAAATATGGTGTCCCGTCGTAACGCTTTTTCATATGTCATCTTTCTGTAAAATGGGTGAAAACGTATTAGTAAGAATCGGGAGTGGTGGCTGTGTCATTTCAACCCGGGGGTATTAATCAACTGGAGTACGGGTGTGGAAAGTAGAATAAGATTGCCTGTACAGAGAGGGATAGCAGAATAAGATAGCCAGTATAGAGAGGGAAAGCAGAATAAGTTAACCAGTACAGAGAGGGAAAGTAGAATAAGATAACCAGTACAGAGAGGGAAAGCAGAATAAGATAGCCATTTCCCTGTACAGGGTAGGGATCAATTCAATCCATTCCCGACACAAGCTGAGTGAGGCACGTTCTATGTAGACTCAATTGTGGTGAAGAATATTTACTCCACTGTCTGAGAATTATTTTTTGTAGGACAAAACAAATCATGCTGTTTCAAAGCCTAAGCTTTTCACTGCTGATGCATCCTTTACACAATTTTGAGTCATTGCTCTTGTGGGAACAAGCCTGGAGATAGACAGCATATAGAGGAAGCCCATATTAAAATCAATGAGGCAGAATTCAAAAAACAGAGCCCTGCAGGTAGTTCTGCATGTTCCAAAGGCAGGGCCCATTCAATTAGTCCTTTCACTGCAGAAACACAACAGTTCTATGTATTCCTCAATTAGGAATTCAGAGCCGCTAAGTGTGAACTACAAAATGCTGCATACCTAAGAAAAGTGATTGTGACATAACTCAGCAGCAGAGCCAAATGAGTGGTTCCTAACATGATTGATAGGTAGTTACATTTCATCACCTAGACCATGTATTACTTCCTGTGTCAAAGGTCAATGTGACTCATGCTTAGACAGTTGGCCACTACAAGATGAACACCAGCTGATCCCTCATGTAACCATCAATTTTCTCCAAATTCACCTGTGCAGCTGCACGCAATTGCCACCTTCATCGGTCAGTCCTTAACTCCCCCCACCACAGATGTTAAGGTTATTTTTACAGGGCATATTCATCAACAGTGAATACGGCAGGAGATGTTGCCAAATTCATCTTCAGCAATGGCACACAAAGAGATTTGTGGGAGCTACTGGTCTGTTCTCCTTAATGCACATACAGTATGAAGCAGCAACAGCTGTGTGATGATCAGACTGAATCTAGAAGGCTGGAAGGAGTTGTTTCAATAGGCAAAGATGTCTGACATTAAAGACACATTTTTACTATTGGGGAGGTACATGAATTGTAGGCTACATCACAATTTTAACTTAACAGCAACATGCTTAACTTAACAACTTTTATTTCATGTGCCGTATTAATTTCATGTAAATCTCAAGTCCATATATCTTGGAGAAATCATGGGCTGGTGCAGTTAAAATCACCAGTAACTTAAAAAATGTCCTGAACAGGTTCTCTACATACAACCTCGGAGTTCAACCTCACCCTCTCTGTTACGTCCATTTTATTTCCGTGTCTGCCAGCAATGGATGTGAACTACAAAGTATTGTATGGTCCACATAAAGGGTCATCATCGGCTGTCATAAACCCTTCACAGGGCCAGTTCTATGCACAAGCGACATAAGCTTTCTCCCCGAACAGCTAGGGGAGAGGGGGCCTCAAATAAAATGTTGCTTAGGGGCCGCAAAAGACTAGAACTGGCACTGACCCTTGATCAAGGTCCTAAATGTGTTTAGGTCTTCAAGCAACAACATTGGTAAATGCATCCACATCTCAGTCCACCACTGTTCCAATAAAGGATTTCGAGTTTTCTGGCCCTGTATATTGTCTACTAGTAGCACTATTACACACAATACAATTCAGGGTATGTGTAAACCTACAGCATGTAGTGAATATAGTTGATTCTGAAGGAGTCTATAATACCTTCCTGAGTCATCTGCACATTCTGGTATCTAGCTGGCTTGCTCAGTGACAGCATGGGATCAGCTGGTCTGTACATTTTATCCCTGTGTTTTTTAATTAATTCCAAAGTTATCTGAGCTCAGAGCTCCATTAATCTCCTGTTAGGAGCAAAAAGAAATCCAGCAGTAACCTGCAGAGAAATTCAGCTCCCACTTCTTCGTCGCAAAACCCTCCTGAGGTTAAGAGCAAAGCAAAAACATATCCAACCACTCACAGCACACCGTTGCAGTGTATTTACATCACACTGTAACAGGTCACTTAACATAAAACGGGTGGCATTGCTTTAAGGTAATAAACGAGTTTCTGGAGACTTCAAAGGGTGATAGAAATGTGCCTAGATTGGCAGAGTTGTATTGCTGCATCACCTTACAAAGACCTTCCAGGCCACCCAGAACTGTGTCTACTATAACATCAACATAATCAGGGCAGATAAGCACTCAGCCAAGGTAAATATGGACAATGTATAACTTGCCTTAAGGAGATTCTGGTGGATGCCAACAACAGAATTCAAAAAGTTGCACAACACAGTCATTTAGACTGGGAGAGGTTATTTTTCGTATGATGCATTATAGAGTCAGCCAACCAATGACCCTGTCCAAGAGGTCAAGACTCATTTATTGTCGAACATCATCCAGACAAAAAGGATTTTTACTGATTGAACATTAAATGGATGGCAATGGTAGTACGTTATTGGCATGGTATTATCACGATCAAAGGAGCTCATATTGACACGATTTTTTATTACCAGTTAATTGTTGTTGTTTTCATTGCAGTGCTCTCTCATGACGCTTGATGTTACATAAGTCCAAGAGACCACAAAAGGAATGAAAAGCAAGCATATCGTCGTGAGGTAGAGCTGCTTTTCGGTATATTGGTCCCTGATAGAGTTTCACACGCCCTGTTACCACAGAGAAGAGGGAAATGAATTCCTGTGTGCATTTCTAGTGAAAAGGCCCTCTCTCTGTTTGGTTCAGTATGACGCATTTGAATCCAAGTACAACTGAGTGTTGTCAGGGTTCTGAGGAGATAAGCATCTTCATTTCCATGGAAACCGCTGGCTGGAAATGGGCTCTGACTGCGTGCTGGTGCGTGCATGTGCGTGCATGTGTGTGTGAGCACCTCTGTGCTTCCCGGTCACGCAGTGTCCACTGGGACGTAAAGAGATGGACTGCAATGCTGAGAAACAACTTGTCTTTCACGGCATATCCGTCTGTCCTGTAAAATACAAACAGTGCCTGTGTGTGTGTGTGCGTGTGTGTGTGTGTGTGTGTGTGTGTGTGTGTGTGTGTAGATTCAAGCAGCAAGGCTCAGACCAGATCACTGTGCTACGTCTCTAAAACACAGAACACGCTCGGATTTGTGTCTGGAAAAAAGCCCTTGGGCTCGACCATATTTTCATTGAAGCTCCTGACATCCATACACACTTTTCGTTTGACCAGGCTGATTGAACACTCAACACTTTCATCATCGGTGTGAGGGAGCCCCGGTTGATGAAATGACTTCTACCTTCATACCCCATTTTCTATTTGATCAAGCAAGGGCCTCGTGCTCATCACCGATCAGGTTAATTCGTAAAAAGATTAGACTTTAATCAGGCAGAATGGAATGCACGTCAACGTGTCAGTTCAGCCTTGGGCCTTGCTTGCCCCAAACATGTTTTTGTAGTGGAGAGAAGAGCAATAATAACCCCGACTAAGGAAACCATGGCCCTATGAACAGAAGATGTACCCATGGGTACAGATCAAATTCACATTTTAGATCTGACATTATAAATTTTATCAGCAGTTAACCTCAAATGTCAAACAACTATGTCTTTTTAAATGCTGTAGCCGATTGTTGATGTCTAGTGTACTAATGACGTGCATAATTTGTCGTGGGCTTACAGTGTTTATGTTGTAATGGAAGCGATGAAAACCCTAGATGGAGAGAGATGATTATTATGTGAATGTCCAAGAAATCCCACAGCCCTGACCCTTGTAGAACAATAGTTCACAAGTAAAAGCAGCCAAAACCATGACATTCACAGTAGTTACAATAGATCACAATACATACAATAGATCATAACAGACAAGCCATCCAAAAGATGGCACGCAACATGCCCAAATCTCTCATGATTAATATCTCATGATTTCACACCTGAAAAATACCACAGAAAGATCATAACCTAGATTAAATATTTTTCTCCAATTAAACATGTGACTTTTTTCCAACTGAGATATTCCTGCCTTGGTAATAAAGCACTCTGTCTTTGGTACCTATATTTAAAATCAACCAGCCAATTAAAAGTTATTTATTCATTGGGTTTCGCATAAAATAAAAAGTCAGTGAGATAGAGAAGAGACAGGGATTTGATGATATGGTTCACTTTATTGGGTTTTTAAGTTGTTTTGATGAATGATATGAGGTCACTGGCCATCGAAAGTCTGTTAGAATGAATCCCAGAACCAACAGGATGTAATTCTTTCCTTGAGCAAGATATTTACCCCTAATTTGTTCTTCACGGAACTGTGTGATCCTGTGGCTGTGCCCCCAGGGAGAGTGAGAAATACAAAAAAACACCTTGTACATTAGTGAAATAGGAGAAACAAAAGTTTGTCCTAACTTTATTATTATGACCCTTTATCACTTTTGTAAAAATGTATTTGAATAGTACATGCCATTTGTAGAAACCACCTGTCCAAACTCTCAATAGCAGCAGAGTGGAAAAACAAAATAATAAGAAATATGGATGTAAAAGACAGAGCGGTTTATAGTGTGTGAGTGAGTGAGCGAGCGAGAGGGACATGGAGAGAGGAGAGAGAGTGGGAGAGACAAGAGAAGTGAGAAGCAAGAAAGCTGCATTTATTTCACACAGCCCAGAGGTATCAGTGAGGATATGCCGGTCCTTTTTATATTGGCAGCTGTTTAATCAGCCAGTCACAGAGGAGCAGAGCTCTCAGGACTGTTGCTGTAGCTGGGGTAGGATCTTAACTCCTCAACACATTCAAAAGAGCCACTGCATCTCCAAGGCAGAGCAGGCGTCTTGCATAAACCCAGGTTAATTAGTCTTGCATACTGGAAGGAGCATTTGCACTTGGGCATTGTATTTTTTCTTATACACACCATATATTAGCATAGTGTGACACTAACCCTAACCCTTCTTTTTTTAAATACTACTTTCAGAATAAGCATATGGAAATGCTCTGTAGTCTTTGATATGGGAGACAGTAAAGAGTGATAATTAATTATTATTCACAATATTTTTTTTATGTATACGTTGTAACATGGAGAAACACAGAAAACGGATAGAAGTGTTCAGGGCCGAGGGGATTGTTCTTTAAATGGAAGTGGTGGAGACGAAGGGAAAATCAATATCAAACCCCAACTGGTCTCCTGGGTGGATGTGTCATCTTTGGGGCGGTCTCCTGGGTAGGGAGGGTGACTGCTTGAGTGAGGGTTGGGGTAGCTGGCCTGGCTAGTCCATCCTTCTTCTCCTGGCTGTCTTTGTCCTATGTATTCTGCATTGCTGAGGCAGTGCAGCATGAAGAACGCCGACAAATCCCATCCACCTGTTTTATAACACTTGCTAAATTGACAAGCTAGCTAGCAGACTATTTCGTTGATATGGCTATCTGAAGTTCTAATCAAATTGTTTAAGCTATTCCCTTTCTAGACGTTCTAGACTGGAATTACAAATATCTCATTTAAATGTCGTAATGTGAACGCACCACTGCCTGCTTCACTAGAGTCACACCAACAAAAGGAAGCTGGCAAGTTCTGGAACCTTCCAGGGGCAACTGGAAAGGCCAGCCACACCTCTGCCCAGCTGTAACTCATCAGGAACTTGTCAATAGAGGGATGCATTTCCGGTGAGCAGTTAGGGGGATGCCTGGCAGAGAAGCTGAGAAAGATGATTGGACCTTGGGAGAATTATAAGTTGTGGGAGAGGATGAAGCGGCAACAACTGAGGGCAATGAGAGGGTTTCCTCCAACCACTCTGCCCTCCCCTCTGATTGGCCCCAGCAACACCGGAGCCCAGGATGCAGAATGACAGGTTGGGAAGATTGGCTACCCCTGGAGACCGTACCGCCCAGCTCTGGGGAGGTCGCCACAGTGATGACGATGTGTCCCCATCACAATGGTTTCTTCTGTTTTGGATTACTCCCCCACCAGGGACTTGAACCCCTACAATGTTCCCTGTATCACCCCCTGTTACAATGTGTTATGAAATAATTAATGGAATTATGGTAATTTGAATTAATTCCCAAGTTATCTGTGTAGAAGTGGATTGATTATAGACTAATGAAATTCCCTAAAAATCAGGGCCCCAGTGTGTTTCACATTTTATCGCAAACTTTTTTATTTCTACCTTGAGGAAGGGTGCTCACAAAGAAAATGGTTGAAGAGGAATCCTACTGATTATATCAGTCCAATAACTTTCATTATTTAATAACTGAAAACATCTACATATACATTTTAATCATTTAACAGATGCTTGTATCCACAGCAGCTTAAAAGGTCATTGCATAATATTTAGCAGATGTACCAGAGCCTTATGGAAGTTTGGAATGATTAGGTTGATAGTCATTTTTTTGTACCCCACACAGGGCAATGTCTCCAATAATTGCCCTGGGAATCAAGATTTGATTTTAAGACCATTATAAGCCATTTTAAGTCTTACCTCAAGATTTGCAGGTGCTTTACAGTCTAGCGATGGCAGGTGTTGAAAGAGTGACGCTCCCACTAGAGCATCGGGCCACATTCTTTCAACAAGCCTGCAGAGACACTGAAAGACAGGTGTACCTTACTCAAGGCTAAGTCCAGTTCACAAGGAAATGGATTGCTTTCCAAAGGAAATGGGCTGGAGTGTAGACAACTGGAAGCCACCAGTAAACCGAATCGGCCCACATGCGTGCGCATCATGTCTGGGGGGTTTCGATAACGTAAAGACAGTTGGAGCTACAGCTAAACCTGGTGCACTTTGAGGTAAAAACGAAGATAACAGAACATTGAGAAATAGGTAGCTTGCGTTTTTTACATGCCACAGCTGATATTGCCAGTGCAATTACAGTAGCTATGAGTTTGTCTTGGACACGGTTTCCCAAATCATACTCTCTCCTGCCAGTGCAATTACAGTAGCTATGGCTTTATCATGGTTTCCTAAATCATCCTCTTTCCCGTCAGTTGCCCCTGGCTCTGCTGTTCTAAGTGCTCCACAAGCCTGCAGTTCTCATCTGTCCTCATCTTGACTCACCTGCTAGGCAGAGGTGCGACATGACATTAGTTAGATTAAGTTACTGTATATTGATGAAACAACATTTTCGGTCCTTAAAAAATTGATTTGAGGCGTAAAGCCTCATTCTCATATACCTTCTGCACCTCTGTGACGGTGCGAGAGTCCAGCGCGCGTAAACACGAGGCAGTGGACAAAAGAAACAAAACACAAACATAGATGGTTCAATTATTTATATTAATCATTTGTCAGATACAGAATCACACACCTCACGTTCAGATACAAGAAACAATAACCGGTGAGGTGCGATGGCTAACAAACTCAATACAAACACAGCTAATGACGGAGTGGAAACAGGTGCGTCCTCGGCCTGCACTGCTGCCATCCCTCTTCGGTGGTTAGTACACCGGCCCAATAGGAAGAGGCACGGTGCCATGTGGAGCAGACATCACACACCTTTTGATGTTGTGTCCGATGTAATTCATTTCAATGTTCTCTAGCGGTTGAAATCTAAGTTACAAAACAAAATACACTTTTTTGGAATGTGTGTCATTTCAGCGCGACTAGAATCTGTCAACAGAAGTGGAAGTTAGCAGCCTAGCTTCTTGCTGTTAGGGAAGACAAGGAGGAGACAGGATGTGTTGTTGTTTAGTGTCTCTTTACAGTGTTACAGTTCCTATACAGGGATCAGTTAATTGAAATAAAGCAATACGGTCCTAATATATGCATTTCATATGATGGGAATAACCTTTTTGTGCATAGCGTTAGGAACATATCGAAAAGGGAACGACCAGAAGGAGTAATTCAATCATAATAAAGTAACTAAAACTGACTAATGACATTTTGCACCTCTACACCTTTTACACTAACAACAGCAGAGTGCCTGTGTCTTCAACTACTGCGCCATGGTGCTATCCATGTGGCCAATGTTGGCAAAACATCTCAACATTCTATCACGCATTTACATCACGCCAAATTTGAATATTTCACTAGAAACCATTCAGCATTGTGTTAAACTGACCCATGTTTCTTAAATGTACCTCCATCATAGCGTCTATGAACTGTATGACTTTTGCCACTGGATGTTTTAACAGCTTATTAGCCAGTACTAGGCTTAGCAGGATCTAACTTGCTACTTGTAATAGTCAGAAGAACTGAGCAATTGTTAGTGAGACTGAATATGTACACTGCTAAAACTATTTCATAGTACAACATTTTTTGTTTTTCTTTCATTTGTGAATGACATTGATACAATAACTATCAGTATAGGTGACGATAACTGACTTTTTCATCAAGTGAAAAGACGAGAGCATCGTGGAAACACTTACTCTTTAACTGGCCAAGGGGCTTTGATCTAGCCTATATTACCCCAAAACGCATGCACGGGTATATATCCACCAGATATAGTTGTAATATAAAATGAAGGTTGTAGCCAGTGAAGTTTAAATCCGGAACAAATCCTAATGCATAATATGCTATGAACTGTGATGAGATTCTAACACGGGACCTGTTGGTCACATCTCTGACCACTATGCTATTTAACAGGGGTCAGTCACTCAGTCACTCAGTCAGTGACCTTTGTTTTCATGACCGGCTACGCTTACACGGTATGGCAAAAACAATATATTAAATGCAAATTTGAGGCAAATTTTTAAACCATCGAAGTAAAAAACATGTAATATCTCATTGGTTGAGGAGGTAGATGATATTGACTTTGGTGCTTAAAGAACCAAGGTTGAATTCCTATCCCAGTCGACCCCAGGCCTTATGCGTTATCGATGTGTTGGGCTATATTACAAATTGCCATGTCAGTGTTCCCTCGAATCCCCTCCTATCTTATTACCCTCAACAAGTCATAATACTCTTAAATACAATATGAAGCCAAGATACATGGGAGCTAACTGGGTGCTGTCTACTGCTTCATGAAGTGTGTGATTAGAGCTAGAAATGGTTGCACTCCAATTTCCTTCAGTACATTTTTGACTGAGGGAGGTGAGATGGATGTGTGAAGCTTGAGGTTAGAGTTATAAATGACATTCTAACATACGGAAGAGCTTTATAACGGCAAGCTTCACGACTAGGTCACCATCATTAAGAATTAGCAGGATGGTCAATTGGAGAAGGTGTAAAATAGTCCAGAAGCATAACATTTCCAATCCGTAATGAGAAAAGGGTTTCGTTGAACTCCTTTCTTCTCAAGAAGGGCATTAATAAAAAAGGGGAATTCATTGTGTGATTACAAAATGTCAACCCTGGTCCTAGACCATCATATCAATGAAAATAAATAAAATAATCTGTCGAACTAACACTACTGAACTGTCAATTGGGATGCGAACATGCAGTTTTCCATAGTGTCACGTAACTAGACAACAATTAAATCAACAAAACAAGAATGATTTCTTGATCCAAACAAAGAGTTTTCAAACATTCCCGTCCCCATGGTCTGCTTCTAAGGGCTCAAATACCCAGCCTGAGGCTGCTTAAGTAGAGACAAGACAGTTATTACTGAAAACAGGTGTACTGATTGATCTCTACCCAACTCACACCTCCGACTGTGTTCTCCTCGTGGTCCTAAAGTCCCCAAGATGCCTTTCTCTCACAGGGTAAACTTGGCAGCATTGGTGAAGGATGACATGTGGAAAAAGAAACTAATTATGTATGTAACTTTAGACTGAAGGTGGGTGATATGGGTATTGAGTGCAATTAAATTCCAAGATATTTGTAGGTGTCGACACTATGTCCCATTCTGGGGAAACACGTTGGTGGGGGCAACATTTTGCTGAAAGCACTGGATCAAGAGCATACATTCATTTTTTGGTATTAATATAAAGGGTTGAAATGGACGAAATGGAAGGGTATGTCACACTGGGTTTAATGGATTTAACTAAATTCCATCAGTATCATATGGGTTTCAGTAAATGCCCTTTATGACATCTGCTGGTATAAAAAGGGCTGTATTAAATGAATTGTATTTATTGATTGCCACACATACTGACATACTCTACATACAGACAGACATACAGGCATACTATATGTAGTGGAGACCTTTAAAACCTGTTTAAGCTGAATGGGTTAATACAGTGTTTCCCAATCCCGGTCCTGGGGACACCAAGGGGTGTATGTTTTAGTTTTTGCCTTCAAAAGCATCAGCAAAGCAAAGTTTAACTCCATTCCGCCTATACCAGACCAGACATTAATATGAGCCCATTCTCCTCCATGAAAGTTCACCAGCCTCCCCTGCCATACCCACACTACTAACACAAGCATGCGTAGTACTTATATCGGAATAAACATAAAGGGGAGGGGGTTGATATAAAACATACAGAAATACACATGCAAAAATCTGACTGCACACAGCAATACTGCAGAAGGTGTAGCATACAGTACAAACATACAGTCACAACAGTTTATATCTTTGTTCCTCAAATTTAGATATTTCAGCAGACCCTATTCTGTGTGTGTATTAGTGGCATTATGCTTGCTGCCCGTAACTCCCTCATTTAGTTTTATACCGACAACACTAGCCTGAATTTAATTGGCCCGTCACAGAACTCCACTCTGAGCACCATAAAACACAGCTTTAATAAGATCCAACATTTCACAGGCCTCCACTGGTGTATGTACACTATGTCTGTGTTTCTGTAATGTATGTCTGTATATACAGTCTATCAGTCTGACAATATGTACAGTGTGTCTGTCTGTATGTACAGTACACCTGCACATGTGTCTGTACAGGATGCCTGTACGTACAGTCTGTCGGTCTGTATCTATGTACATACCGTCGGTATGTAGATTAGGTCTCTACAGAATGTCTGGTATAGGTATGTCTGTCTCTCTGTCTGTCTTTGCAGTATGCCTGTCTGTTTGTATGTACAGTATGTCTGTGTGTCTGTACAGTATCCCTGTATCTATATGTAGACTGCCAGTCTTTCTGTATGTACATTATATCAGTACAGTATGTCTGTCTGTATGTATAGTATGTCTGAATGCACAGTATGTCTCTATGAATGTACAGTATTTCTGTCTGTATGTATAGTATGTCTGTATGAATGTACAGTATGTCTGTATGAATGTATAGTATGTCTGTATCTATATGTAGACTGCGAGTCTTTCTGTATGAACATTATATCAGCACAGTATGTCTGGCTGTATAGTATGTCTGTATGAATGTGTAGTGTGTCTGTCTGTATATATAGCATGTCTGTCTGTATGTACAGTATGTCTGTCTATATGTACAGTATGTCTGTATGAATGTACAGTATGTCTGTATGAATGTATAGCTGTCCGTCTGTTTGTATGTACCATAGGTTTGTCTGTCTCTATGTACAGTATGTCCGTCTGTTTGTATGTACAATAGGTATGTCCGTCTGTATGTACAGTAGGTATGTCCGTCTGCATGTACAGTATGTC
>JACXGJ010002699.1:0-62338 GCA_016801105.1 Esox niger | reverse complement strand
ATGTATATAAATAGTATATTATATATTACATAATCTATAAAGTAGTATTATGTATAAAATAGCTATTAGCTATATTTATTTGATCCTTTTATACATTAATTAATTGAATCAACACTATAAATTATAGGCCATTATAGAGGAATTTATTGTGGGCATTAATTGGAGGAAGGCACATTTATGCTGTACATTTACAGTATCCATGTCTCTATGGTTATGGTTGCCGAGGCATGGAGAAAAGCTAAAGGGAGAAATCACATTGAAAGCAAAGCCATTTCATAATGACAGGCTTGAGCGAAGCCCAAGCGAAATGGAGAGAGAGAAATAGAGAGAGAGTAGAGAGTGCTGGGATCAGAGGCAGGGAATACAGTTGACGCTCTCTCTCTCTCTTTCTCTCTCTCTCTCCGCTGGAGTGTCAGTGACATGGTTAGATGAGCCATGAGCAGCACTTACAGTACTGCGCTGGTAATTTAGGACATTTTTATTGCAGAGTTTGTCTCTCCTGAAATGACAACGCTACTGTCTTTGTGTAGCCGTGTGTAATTTTGTTGTTTCCCACTCTGTGATTGAGCTGAAATAGAGGCAGCTTCTCTCTCTTTTCTCTCTGCATCTCTCACTTCCTCTCTCTCTCCTCATCTTTCTCCATCGCTCTCCCCCTCACCCCCTCTCTCTCACTTGGAGGCAATTGCAGCTGCTTCAGCTTCACTCTGTATTTCTCCTTTTCCTTTTCATATGGAAGGGGTAGGACTGTAGCAGTTCAAAGAACAGCTGAATTGGCCTCTCCACACATCTCAGTTAAAATGCTAAAGAGCTATATGATTCCCTTGGCCATGGAGATAATAGTGAATGAATGCATTGAGTATTTGTTATATAACATCATTTTTATCAGAATTAAATATGAAGCTGATACCATTACCATATTGATATGAGTTTAATGATAATTAATCACGAGTTGATAAAATTTGCTGGATCTTTGACACAGAAATTAACTATTTAAAAATAACATGCTCCCCTATTCCTGGAGACATGCAGATGATGAGTTACATGACATGGCAGCCGCAGACTGTGACAGACCCGGCTCAAGGTTTTTTAAAAGGCTGCAACAAATAGCTTTCCTGTTTACCATGGAGACCGCGGGGCCTGTGTTCTTGGTTTCTTTGGTAACCGAAGCCTTTCTCTATTGGTTTAGCTATTGAACTCCCTGCTAGAGACAAAAGGAGGGTCCTGCATTGGTAATTTCTTATCACCATATCCCATTAAAAGCCCAGGGTTTTTAACTGCAGCCCACACAAATGTAAAGGGAAATTATTCACATGCAGTCTCCCAACCCTTCTGAGTAGAGGGGAGTAGAGGGGCGTAGAGGGGAAAATACGGTATTTAGAGATATTACAATAGTGACTGTAACAATGGTGGCAGAGCGCCCGTGGAGAGAGGAACTGTGTAGAATCCAGGGACATACACCCGACAACCGCCCCCGACAAAAACACAATGTTTAAAAGGATTTCAGTTTGCTAAACGGGTAAACCAATCTCCTGATTAAATAAAATAATTGTTACTGGGAAAAGAAAATCAATCCGTTTGTTTTACACATGCACTGGGGAAAATGTGGTTGTTTAAAATTAACTCTTGAACATGTGGTAAAAATAAATATGCCAGCATACTGTTATGGGAAGCACTAAATTTACCAAATCACCAACGCTGCTCATGGAGCGCGATAGGACGTGCAAGCTTTTATTCCATCCCAGCACTAATGCGTCTGATTTAACTAATCATTCACTCAACATGAACTTGTTAAACTAAATCAGAACATAGGTCTGCCTGTTGATGTAGCTCACCAGGACGGGGTATCATGATGATTGATACTTGTTCTGGTTTGTGTTCCCCTTTAAGACATTACCTTCATCTCAGACTTAAGCCACTGGATGTCACTGTGTTCTGTGGGCCTGGATGAAAACACAGAGCTACTGATTCTGCGTTACATGTACCACAGGGTTACATGCAGACTTTCTCACTATTCCATCAAGTTCAATGATCTAGCTAGACAAACATAGACTCCGTCACACAATGTGTTAATGTTAATTATACCAAATCATCAGTGCTCTCCTGGATTAGAACACACGGGTCTCTCTCAATGCAATACAACACCTAACATCTGGAATCGGAGAGATGCGTTTGGTCTTCATACGCTTTGCAATCTCTCAACAACCGCAGTATGCCATGTTTAATTAACATGTGGAACTCCTTGAAACTTCTGTCAGCAGGAAAACATTTGTGTAAAATAATGGGATTATAATGCCCTCCGTAACCCTCACATATACATTCTGTCAGCCTCGATCCCGACCCAGCCGCTACTGAATAACGAGACATTCATGGCATTGTTCGGATCTCCCTTTCCTCTTGGGCTCACTGAGAGATACCCTTTTTAAAATGTAGTCTGAATGTCATCTATAGCAAACCGATGACACACCTCAGTCACACATACAGACGCATGCAGGCGACACCCTGGGCAAGATGGGCTGTGAATAAACTATGTTCAGAACCATAGATTGGGCCATACTGCTATTGGTGTAGACCAGACTGCATGAAGCTCTGAATAACTCAGAGGCAGGTCACCTTATTCTTTCACAATTTTAGTTTCCAGAAACCAAGTTAGAGTTTTATTAGTGACAGAATAACGGCAGGTGTAGCATAAAACCTTCACAATGAAACGCAACAGGTTTCAGTTCAGGTGGAGGGAAAGTGTTTTACTGATGACTTCATCCTTACCATTAATTATCATATCATGCAAGAAATACAACTCATAACCAACCACCCATTACCAACTTCACCTTCCTATGCTTGGCCAGAAGAAATACACAGTGTTTAAAATAATCAATCAGCCAATCAACCAATCAGCCAATCGAAACATTGAATTGATCATTCATCTATCAACGTTATTTGTTTCATTTGTTTTTACCAAGGAAGCGTCTGATCAAGGCTCCGGTCACCAGTGCAACACACGCACACACGCTCTCTCGTCTTACATTACACATGTAGCATGTAGACACACCCAATACACTCTCCCTCCCGTTCCCCTCACACACAAACGCACGCGTGCACACTTTAGCCATAAGTGCACAGCGATTAGCCCACGAGGGGTTGCGTTTACCTCGAATCACAAATCAGCTTTCCTAGGCAAATTGAGACGTATAGGTGTCACCCCCATTGAAAGTGAACGACTGGCGCAGAATGACGGAGGCCGCGCACGCCTGTAAATCAGGCCCGACGGCACGGCGGAGTGAACAGACGGAGCGGCGTAATCACACGGGGGTGGAGGGGTGGGGTGGGGTTGGGGGGGGGCAACATCCAACAGGAATTATTGATCCAGAACCGCCGTAATCCCCTTCACGTAACGCAAGCAATTTCATGTAATACCTATAATAATGTTGCATTCAAACTCAAGTAGCCATCAAGGGGCTTTGTATCTGATTCAGGAGGTGCGGGGCCCAGGCACATCGCAAGGAGTGCATCGGGGCCAATAAAACGTAGCCAGCTCTTGCTTTGTGTCGAGGGTTTTCATAAAGCTCGTTCCAGAGGGCCAATATAAGTTGACTATCAGGAGAAAATTGCTGTTGGGGACCTGTGTTTTGTGAGCGAGAGAGTATTTTATCACTCTGCAAATTATAGGGTTCTGGAGATTACGTTCGGTAGGTGACGGATGAATGAGAAAGCTGCATTTTAGATTGCTGTTTTGTTACTGTGACAAACGTAGCAGAGACTGTTTCTCACCTATCGTGGACGCTTAATTGTGTTTGGGATGCCTGCTTTCTTGCGCCGGTCTGCCCGCGTGCGTGCGTGCGTGAGAGTGGGAACAGTGTTGGGGTGTGCTCCAGTGGTAATTACCACAGAGTAGACGTTGGCCCAGGACCTCTCACTCCTTCCCCCTTCACCCCTCGTTTTCTCCCTTCCGCACCCCCCACCCACACGCATATCACGGCACAGGCCTTATCAAAGCTTCCACACCCTGCTCATTAATATATGGTCCAGACTGCTGCTGTCTATATATCATTGTCTTGAATTGGAGGCCTTCTAATCACTCTGGCATTATCAGTCGGGGAGCAGGAGGCAGGCAATCAAGCTGACAGGCAGTCTGGAATCATGGGAGATCGGATGGGGTTAAACGAGGCTGACAGTGGCGATAATGATGACTCGGCTATAAATGAAGATCGGAGGATGATAACAGGAGGAAGGAGAGGAGAGGAGAGGGGGAAGAGAATAAAAGAATGACAGTGGCCAGGGTTTAGGCTGGGTTAATGTGAACCTTAACGTACCAACATTGTCGTCTCTCTAAATGGGCCGTATGTGGGGGGGGGCAGCCGTTGAGAGACGGGGGAGGCATTCATTCTCCTCCCCTCTCTATTCTCTATCTCTCCGCCGGACTGTGAGTCGCTGTCAAATCGGAAGCTGGGATCTGATGGAGCAGAGCTGCCTGGGAAGTTGTGATAGTTGTCTGTGACAGGGAACGGGTTTGAGTGGGCCAATAAGATGTCCCTGACAGTGTTTGGATGGGAGGAGAGCTGTAATGTGTGGGCTGGAATGAGACAGACAGACAGAGTTGTGACTAGCACCAATACAGGCCTTGCAGTGGTGGACATATCGCCTGGCCCTTTCACCACGGGGGGGGGGGGGGGGGTAGTTGGAGGAAGAAGAAGGGGCCACAGTTTGTAAGAGACTTTTGAGGGACAGGCAGTCCATTTGTCCGATAACATCAGGACGTTTTGACATCTGTTCTATGCTGAGGGCGAGACAACGTGGAAACAGAGGGTACCGGTTCCCCTCAAAACAACACAAATAGATAATTCTCTTGATACACGTTGCGGGTTTCTGGAATGCGTGCTAGTGAGTGTTAGTGTCGGGCTCACAGAGAGAGTGTGCGTGCTTGAAGCTCATCAGCCTGTAGCGTAAGTGGGACACACAGCTGATATCCCTCTGGACAAACAGGGAATACCAGTGGCGCAGCGTTCTGCACCAGTTCATGTGCAGCCCCATGCTAACCCCCCTTGTCACGCTCCCGGCCTCCACTGGCTCCGCTAGATAAACAAGCGTCAACTTCACGCTTATTCATTACGTCAGTGAGCACAGTCGTCTGACAGGTATGCTGTATTTAGAATATGCATTTGTTTTCAAACTTAAATTAGGCAGTTGTTCATTTGGCGTGCTTCAAAGACAGAGAACTAACCGGATACAATAGCCAGATATAGTCTATTCCAGACCTGCAAACGTGGCTTTTGTGGAATGTTCTTTACCTATCCATCCACAGAGTGCGAAGCATTTCGAATACAAAAAAGGGAGTGGAAATACACCAAACCCAAACACAGCGTTGCACTATCTTCGTCTGCACAACCTGCTACCCTTTTTGTGCAGATTTTTGTCAGGGAGGGCGGAGGCTCTGTGTCTTTGGCTGTGGCATAATCATGCCTTCACAGGTTGCTCCTGAGAGAGAGAAAGGGAGAGGGATGGAGAGAGGGAGAGGAGGGGGAGTGATGGGAGAAAGAGAGAGGCTTGCTGCTTTTTTCTCACCACCACTCCTGATCATCATGCCCTGTTGCCAGTGAAAACGAGAAAACAGCTCAATTCACTGCATAGAGAACGCACTCCGTACAATGACTGGATTTATCATTTTATTCTGGTTCTGAACCCTGCAAGAAAGAGAGAGAGAGAAAGAAAGAAAGAGAAAGAGCAAGAGTGGGGAAAGAGCATCATCAGGCAGAAATCTGTGGTTGGGGAGCAACTCTGGAGCAGGTCAGAGGTCAAAGGTTGCCAGACATAATTATACCATAAATTCAGAGTAACAGGCTAATTATGAACTGCGAGGAAAAGGAATATCTAGAAAGAAGTAGCAGGAAATTACAACCTTAAATAATATTGCTGAATATTCATGCAGACAATGTCTGGCAAGTTGCCCCCCACAACCTCCCGTTCACCTTTCACCCTTCGGTTCCGACAGTTTCAAAGGTACGCCACGGAAAATGAATGACAGCGGGTTAGAAAGAATCATTCCAAGTAGGTCCGCTGCTTTTTGCATTTTAGCGCCGCGATGTGTCTGATCTACCCCATAATGACGCGCGGAAGCAAATAAGAAGCGATAGCCGGTATGGAGTGGTTGGTGTCCTGCTCCAGGACTCTTTACCCTGGACACGGTCACATGCACACGCAGCAATCCACTTCTCCATCCCTCACTGTCACTTCGGGACCCCGTCTGATCAGCGTTACATGGAGGTCTGACCTCCTCTGGTAGACCCTCGTTCATCTTCCTCCGTGTCAGTCGCCAGCACCATCCAGTCTGAACCAATAACCTGCGGTTCCGGAGTTAAACAGGAGCCAGCCCGCGTCTTACCCCGTACGACACCTGGAGGTGACGGGGCCGTCCGTGTAAGGGGTTACGGCTAACGCACCCCGGTGGCCCCGTAGAGGAGCAGACAAAGACGTCATGCTGAATGTGGTCCCCAAAACAAAGCGTTCTCAACCCCTACGGAGCCGGGCGTGGCTGGGGGGTATCATCATAATGGTTCCCTCTTCATAAAGTGATCTCTGCCTCTCTCCTCGGGATGGAAAAAAAAGACAAAATAAAATATGCTTTGGGATTGGGATTGGGGGGCAAGAAAAGTGACATTTTAATGTGTTGCCCCTGCGTCCCCCCCCCCAACCCCCCCAACCTCCTCCTGAGACGCTGCTGGTTGATTTGGTATTCATGCTGTGCAGATTAATCAAGTGGCAGTGCCTTAGCCCTGGACGGCCTGCCATTCTCTCCCCACTGCCAATCTGCATATCTGCATATTACCACCGCGCCGGCCTTTAATTTCCTACAGGAGCAGATAATGATCACCTTGTTCAGACAGAAGGAAGCCTTTGTCAGGCGAGAGGGGCCTGGTATTTCATATTGGGAGCTGAGGCAAGGAATCGCTGATTAATGCCATGTTGAGCAGATTCGCCGCCCGAGAACCTTTTCATTACAGTACGGAACGCAGTGGATGGGATGAGGACGCAAGGCAAGGAGCCCCCCCTCGCCGGCCCTCGCCCGCCCTCGCCCGCCTGCCCGCCTGGCTGGCAATGGCTTCTCGCTAGATTTATTGATTTTGTTTCTATTTAATATGGCTGAGACCATCTGTGAGATATAATAACTGTCATAATATGGGGAGGAGGGTCTCCCTGACCTCAATGACAGAGGGATGAGAGAAACAAAGATATTGAGGTATGAGCTTTAGTGCCTATTGGAAATATGACTGTGCGTCAACACTTACAAATGGATACTTACCAAGAACTTCAGGAGAAACAAGTAGGCCACAGTTTCCCTCTAGCAGAGTAACTAAGGCCCAGTCTGATGAGAATTCCATTTGTTGATGTTGGACAGGTTAGATTTATGAAATAAGGTACAAGAGGGTATGGTATTACACCACATTGAAGAGCTGTTCTTAGACATGACAAATTACCCTTCCTGGATATAGGATTTTGCAGTGTTATACAGTATTGGCATACCACAAACCTTAGAGACGCCTTACTACTGTTATAAACTGGCTACCAGCGCAGATATAAAATGAAGTGTTCTGTTGTGGTCTCATATTCCACGCATTTCAGCCAATCATCATTCAGGATTCAAACAATAAGAATACGGAGTTTACTGCTGTTGGGGAGATTCGCCAGATACTATTTCATCAATACATTTCTTGAATTAACTGGACCAAATTCAATATTGTTCACTTCTATATACAGACGCATCAACATGTCAATTGGGTTTGCTTAACAACCCCCAAAATGTCTGCTCAAATCATTCTGTTTGTAGACTCTACGGTCTCAACAGAACTGCAGTGGATATATTGAATGACCTTTGGTACACCTTATGAAACTTTATGTCACCTTATGCCCACTAGGCTTTGAAATTCTCTGGCAGATGAGAGTTACTGTCATTCTCAATGCAACAGGCCACAGTGTCTGTTTGTCTTTCTAACTCTCTGTCTGTCTGTCTGTCTGTCTGTCTGTCTGTCTGTCTGCCTTTCTGTCTCCCTCCGGTGGACAGCTACAGGGTAAATGTAATTGATTTGTAGCAGCAGCATAATCCTGCAGGACTTATGTAAGCCTTCCTTTATGTTCCAGAAACCTCTTGGCTAATTAAACACCAGTGAAAGGGGACCAAGTTGTTTGTCTGCTGTCCGGATCATGGGGGCCTTTCCGACACACTATGGGAGATAACGTGGGGGTGCTCTGTGCTGTAATAGAGTTATAGATTTTAGGACAGGCAAGTGCACAGACACCTGCATGGTCCAGAAGACCCACTTACAAGAAAAGTAAACAGCAGTTGTTTATGAACATTGGATATGGCAGGATTATTTGGGATGACGCTAAACTTCAGGATGTTTTGAGTCGTTGAGACTTTTTAAGAACCTGGTTGTGGAGTTGCGTCATGGCAAGCGGGGCGATATCGAATTATTTTTGAAGAGATTCTAGCCATCTGTTATTGTCTGCGTAGTGATCAGACATTGGTGTAATAGGGTCTACCTTCACTACAACAATAAAAATGTCCTCGAAGCATATACATATGCTGAAGGAGCTCTTTAGTGTCTCTATTGCTTTTAAAACATACAAAAACGACATCAGTCATTGTTAGAGCCTGCCTAAGTGGCTTTTGTTTGACATCTGCTAGTGGACACACCACTATATAGAACACACGCCCAATGAAAGCCATTCAATGTGGTTAGGAAGGATCGAAACACCAAAGAATAGATTATTTCCATGTCATTAGATTATGGTCTTAATCCACCAACCTGTTGACTAGATTAGTGTTTGGGATGTCAGATCTAATCAGATTACAGACCCCAAGGTATTTCCCCCTTCAAAGCCAAATTGATACTTAAACAAACAGTTATGGCATGAAAGGAAAATAAATTGAAAAATAACTGCAATTTTCATTGTGCAAATCTGCTGTCAAAAAGTGGCTAGATCCATTAGCAATGTATAGATCCATTGATTTACTTGGTTTAAATTCTACTTTTTTAACATTGGTGACCAAACAACCTCTGACATTTCTTTAAAAGGCAAAGGGGAATACAGCTTTGAAAAAAATCAGAGACCACTGCACCTTTTTCTTTCCTTTCCAAAAAAGTTGAAAAGGAAAGTTTTAGGTAAGGAACAGAAGCATTCAATTTGCGGTGGTCTCTTCATTTGATCCATTATTGACATATATGATTTATCCCAGTGCAAACAATTTCCAAGACAAGTAATATTATCCGCAATATTGCCCAATAAAAAAGTGCTGATCTTGATCTGTTTGACAATTTGACACATGCTCATGGATGTGAGTCTCGGTTGCCCATGCAAACCCTTAGACATCATTAGCCTGATTTTGTCAAAAGTTGGGAGATGGATGTTTCTAGTCATAGATATTTGCTGTTTACCATATTGATCCGCCCAGGTGGGGGCTGCATCATTTGTGGGGTAAACACGTTTACTGTTGCCTTCGTAGTTAGTTAGTCACATGCCATACCTCAGACGACACTGTCACAATTTTGACAAAAGTTTGGTGAATGATGCATCTAGTAATTGACTGAAAGTCATTAATCACAAGCAATATCTCAATTATGTGGTCAGACTTTGGATGAGATGAGACTGAAGAGATTTTTCTGCTTGTATTCCTGTTTCAAATCAAGGTCATTGAGGATTCTATTCAAACCCCCATCATCTTTAGCTTTCTTTTCAGGAAATATGTGTGTGTGCGTGTTGCTGTGCCGTCTACATGAGCTGAAGGACTCTGCCCCCGATGGCCTTCACTTGTTCATCTACACACACATTTTACAAGTTGATACTGAAATATAGAGCAATAGAAATCGTCTCTATTCATAAAAAAAAAAGATTATGGGGAAGTGGCCTTGTCATGTTTTTTTAAATGTTTTTTCTCCTACATTGTTCCATTATTGTATTGTAATTTTGTCAAATGGTAGTCAGAAGGTGCGATATCTGAGGTAAAAGCTGCAGAGCTGCTCAGGGTTGGCTTGATTTGCATTTCCTTAAAAGGACATGAGATTTCTAGTTTGGATTTATTCACTCCTCTCAACTGGAGGGGTTAACCGATCAAATGCCTGCAGGTCAGTGGTTCCCAAACTCACTTTATGTCGTGACCCACCTAAACCCTGTATAGTTTCTATTTTAAACAAAACCCACAAACATTTGGAGAAAACATAAAATCAGACCTTGTCGTGATTCAAAATGTGTATTATGTATGCCATGGTCCATGTCAATGTCAGTGATGGAGGAGCCACTCCAAAAGTCTACAGGGTTTTCCACAATTTCCTTAATTTATTGCAAAGTAACTTGGTACACTAACAACTATCTCAAAAGATTATTACAATTAGTGAGCTTTAAACCCTTAGATGTTGTGTTCCTTTACCTGTACCAAGCTGGTGTACATAGTATACGTTGTTTTAAAATTTTCATATTATTATTTCTTGTCATTTCAATTAGTATTTTACAATGCTTAGGTGGGTTCTGAAAATTAATGAAAATATAATTATACTAGTAATTAACACAAAGCCAAAATAGATTTAAAAATTATTAGTTTGACCAATATCTGATAATATTTCTATTTCCATTACCTCTTTATTTAAAAATAAATGGATATACCTCCCTTCAAAAAGCTCCTCTAAAGCTTGTATGAGTCAGAGAGAACTTGGTGTTCCATTGAGTGTCCATTGAGTATATCCACAGAGGTAGTTGATTTGTAGCCCAAACTGTTAGGTGGCAGCAGCTATTTGGGAAGACATTCCTGTGTCTAAATCTGATTTCACTAACCAAATGAAAGTCACAAGTGCAAATTAGCAAAGCCATCCTTTAGTATAGTCTCCTGGCGTATAGGGTGTACAGTGGATATAAAAAGTCTACACACCCTAGTTAAAATGCCTGGTTCTTGTGATGTAAAAGAACGAAACAAATATAAATAATGTCAGAACCTTTTCCACCTTGAATGTGACCTATAACATGAACAATTCAATTGAAAAACAAACTGAAATCTTTGAGGGGGTAAAATCATAAGTTGCATCAGTTTGCACACCCTTAAACTAATACTTTGTGGAAGCACCTTTTGATTTTATTACAGCACTCAGTCTTTTTGGGTAGGAATCTATTAGCAAGGCACATCTTGACATGGCAATATTTGCCCACTATTGCCCACTGTCAGATTGCAAGAACATCTTCTGTGCACACCCCTCTTCAGATCATTCCCCGGATGTTCAATTGATTCAAGTCTGGGCTCTGGCGGTGCCATTCCAAAACATTCATCTTATTCTGGTGAAGCCATGCTTTTGTGGATTTGGATGTGTACCCTGTGTCGTTGTCTCACTGAAAGGTAAACTTCCTCAGCTTTCTAACAGACGCCTGAAGGTTCTGTGCCAAAATTGCCTGGTATTTGGAACTGTTCATAATTCCCTCCACCCTGACTAAGGCTCTGGTTCCAGCTGAAGAAAAACAGCCCCAAAGCATGATGCTGCCACCACCATGCTTCGCTGTGGGTATTGTGTTCTTTGGGTGATGTGCAGTGTTGTTTTTGTGCCAAACATTTTTGGAATTATGTTTTGGAATTATGGCCAGAAAGTTCAACCTTAGTTTTATCAGACCATAACACATTTTCCCACATGCTTTTGGGGGACTTGATGTTTGCTTTTGCAAACTTATGCCGGGCTAGGATGTTTTTCTTTGTAAGGCTTCCATCCTGCCACCTTACCCCACAGTCCATTCATATGAAGAATATGGGAGACTGTTGCCAGAAATTCCTGCAGTTCCTTTAATGTTGCTGTAGGCCTCTTGGAAGCCTCCCTGACCAGTTTTCTTCTCATTGTTTCTTCAATTTTGGAAGGACGTCCAGTTCTTGGTAATGTCTCTGTTGTGCCATATTTTCTCCACTTGATTATGACTGTTTTCACTGTGTTCCATTGTATATCTAATGCCTTGGGAATTATTTTGTACCCTTCTCCTGACTGATATCTTTCAACAATGAGATCCCTCTGATTCTTTGGAAGCTCTCTGCGGACCATGGCATTTGCTCTGAGATGCAACTAAGAGAATTTTAGGAAAATCCTACTAGAACAGCTGAACTTTATTCGTGATTAATCAGAGTCACTTTAAATGATGGTAGAGGGTGTGCACACTTATGTAACCAGGTTATTTTAAGGTTTTTATTTTTCATTTTTCCCTCTCGAAGATTTCAGGTGGTTTTTCAATTGACTTATAGGTCACATTAAGAGTGGAAAAAGTTCTGACATGATTTATCTTTGTCTCATTCTTTTACATAAAAACTCACATTTTAACCAGTGTGTGTAGACTTTTTATATCCACTGTATATAGAGTGTATCAAACTTGTTTTTTTATCACACAGTTGAGGTGTTACAGACATTTTTGTTCACCAGATTGTGTTCCAGGGATTTCTCTTCTCACCATTGATAATGAGATGCAATTCATGGCCCTCCACAACGCAATGCAACAAATCACTTCAAGTGTGATGGTAACTGTGTAACAAACCGGAAACCTCAATCACCAACACAGAGGAAGCTGTATTTTAGAAAGGTTAAATTCATTAGTATATTTTCTCGAATTTTTATCATTATTCTCTTCTAGGCATAATAATGCTGTTTGACTTGACCAAGGACCTATACTGTATCTGTAACCAAGACGCTACTGTTGACCTCCATGCTGCTGTTAAAATTGGTGCTGCTGTTGATGTTCCCTGTGATAGGATATGTCATAGAAAGCTGCACCCAGTAATGCGATCTACCAACAGAGTTTCCATAAATGTTTAAATATTCTTAAATGTTGTCCTACCACAAACAGATGCTACCGTTCACGCCACGCCAACTGGGCTTCAAAGTGCCATAAGCATACTAGAACATACGCGTAGGGAGTGTTTTTCACGCGGTTAACTTTTACGCAGGAATACTGAAAGACGCTCAACTAGAAGTGACAAAACAGTCAGACTATATTCTGCATTCAGAAACGCACGCAATGCCCTAACCTGTCCTCCCTTCGGCAAAATCGACACATTGTAACTTGATTCACCTGCCAAAAGTGAAACTCAATACAGAAGTGGTTGGACAAAGTGGATGACAAGACATAGAACTGTTTTGCGAAAACACACTGGATTGTATTTCGGTGTTGCATTCCTGGCCCACTGGGATTATTTCTGGTGCTTGTTTTACCCTTTAACGCAGCGATGTTGACAAATGGGCTTGTAAGTAAGCATTTTCCTGCTAGACGAACCCATAATATACACCGATAATGTACAAAGCTGGTGGCAAATACAATTTGATATGTGAATCAACTCATCAAAATGTTTATCTAATCTGAAACAGGATTAAGAGCAGTTTTGATTCAGCGGATTGTGTGGAATTTCCTTTCCACTGGAGGTTAACTTGACTTGTTATATTCTAGTGTTTACTGTGACTGGTTGGAAATTAATTGGATTTGCAATGTGGTTCTGTACGGATTATTTGGTCTGTTGCTACGCATTGTACTCAGGCATGGTCTTCCGAAGCTTTCACACCTTTTCTCCCTACACAACACACACACTAATGTGCGCACATATGTACACGTACAATACACATGTACGTGAGCGAGTGTGAACACACAAACACACACACACACACGCACCTGCATGCACACGGGCAGAGCAAAACAGAGCTCAAGCCTTTCCCCAGCCTTTAACACGTTGTTTGTGGAATTCCCTGCCCAAGGACATCCGCCATTCAAATTTCTTTTCACAATTCACTTCCCGACTCAAATTTTCAAATGCCAGGGCTTTCAATTAACATTGAGCTCATGTGAAGCACCTACAGCCTCTCGTCTGTGAAAAGAAGTATAGAATCAGTTTTGTATGGTGCTGAAGCACACAATAAACCAACGGGAGGATTTGTAAGATTATGAGGTGGCCTTCAAAGTTTTTTTTCTTATTTTCCCTTTTGTAAAGATTACATTTTTCATTCTTATTGCTGAGCCTTTCACCCTTCTCATTGTTTAATTGCCCTGCGGTCTTGTGACAAATACACTAATGTTGAGACGTAATCATTGTCTTTGGAGCATAATTCAGTTTAAAACAGTTTTCTATTCATTTTTAGTTAATGTCAATACCATGATTATTGCATTTTTTATGTAATCGAATTTAGGTGACTTACGTTTATGCTTTTAGACCTAATAGAAAATAAATAAATGAAATAAAAATTCTATGTGCACTTTTCATTTTCTTACAGAAACATTTGTATTTTTCATGAAGCGTAAATGAAAGGAGTAGGTACAAACCAGTTGTCTTTTATTTGTGGGTTCATTCTGAAGGAAATACCTGCAACAGAACTCAGCCAGTGTCTGACCAATATAAGAAAGGAGCAGAACTGTTCACTGTAATAGACAAGCAGACGTTGAACAAGCCCTTTAAAACTTTTCCAGCTCAAAATCCAGTCCTTCAGAATCCTGGTCTGTCCCCTGTAGCTGTCCAAGAAATGCAACAACGACAAACTATATTAAAAACACCCCCAAAATATCTGTTTGTTTATAGAGCCACGCGTGTGAGTCCTGCTTTGTCTTTTTATGCCACTCTAACCTCAGGCAGTACACACCTGGCAGAATGCTTTATTC
This sequence comes from Esox niger, assembly GCA_016801105.1. Classification (NCBI taxonomy): domain Eukaryota; kingdom Metazoa; phylum Chordata; class Actinopteri; order Esociformes; family Esocidae; genus Esox; species Esox niger. The sequence continues at coordinate 47,698 of JACXGJ010002699.1, read as the reverse complement.
CTTTAACAGGAACCTATTTGCCGAGGCGCTGGTTCAAAGCCTTCAGGATTCGGTGGAATACAGCAAGAGTCTAAGAACCCTTCAGCCCTGGCTGCAGCCGACAGAACCAGGCGGCAGGTGAAGTGTGTGTGTGTGTGTGTGTGTGTGTGTGTGATGGGGGGTTAGGGAGGGGTTACAGCTATGTATAGAGAGTGATAGAAAACCTGAAATATTCCTGCTATTACTGCTAGGTTAAGTGCAAGCTTTGAGCATTTTGGCTAGGGTAAGTATAAACATGAAAGTTAGGTTATTGAGGTTAAGGTTAGGGTTAGGGTTAGTGTTATCGTTCGAGCTGGAGAATAGGAAATATGTCTCAGGCTTGTGTGTGTGTGTGTGTGTGTGTGTGTGTGCGTGCGCTCTGGCATAAACGAGTGTGTTTTCATGTCTGTGTGTGTTGCACATTGGACATAGCCCTGTGAAGTCCTTACCCTACACATTACAATCTGGATTTGGAGTGCAGAGGGAATGAAAGCAGTCCTACCTTAATCTCCCTTGTTATCCATCATTCTCTCCCTCTACCCCTCTCTCCCTCTACCCCTCTCTCCCTCTACCCCTCTCTCCCTCTACCCCTCTCTCCCTCTACCCCTCTCTCCCTCTATCCCTTTATCTCTCTGTCCCTTTATCTCTCTCTCTCTACTGCATTAACGTCCTTTAAGATTCACTTACGGTGAGGTTCCACTTTGAAGATAATGTTTTGTGACTAGCAGCCGACAGTGCACACACTATAATCATATAGGTGTGTACTGTGATGACAGCATGGTTGGGGAGGTGTGAAGAGGGCTGTGACACCACAATTGAAATCTACAACAAACTCCATGCATCGGTGGAGAGCCCATGGGCTGCATCTCCTCGGCCTAATACCCCCCATCTCCCTTTATGAACAGCGCTTGATCAGGGGGTCGAGATGAGAGCAGAGGGCCAATTTGTTTCACATGATGATGTACTGTGTTACTGCTGACAGGGGAGATGGGAGGGGGCTGTAAGAGTGGCCCCCTGGTTGGCAGCCGTGATCCAGCTCAAAGACTCCTCCCCCGCCCGGCCAGGGGCCCCGGGGCCAAAGCAGGTCACGTATCAAAGGGGTCCAGTCCGTTGGGTTAATGAAGCAGCTCTGCACCTAGCGACCTAGCAGAGCTCATTAACAAGCTCCGGTTGCTGGTCTTTTACTCCATCGCACCCTCTACATCCCTCCCCTCCCCACCTCTCCCTCTCATCTCTCTTCTCCCTCCCTCCCTCCTTCCCTCCCTCTCTCTTTTCCTCCCTCACTCACTCCATCCTTTCCTCCCTCTCTCTTTCCCCCCTCCCTCCCTCCCTCCCTCGCTCCCCCCTTCCTCCCTCTATCAATCCCCCCCGCCTTCCTCCCTTCTATCTCTCATGCCAATTAGAACCCGCCAGCATCACATGACATGACATCAGAGCCCTCCACTGAAATGAGTTGCATTTTTAATCCACCCATGATTACATCATTAATTAATCATGGAGAGACAAGTCCAAATCCTGAGCCTGTATTATAAGCCCAGGCAAGATGCGTACAGATCGGCATCCATTATTTATCAGGGCTGGAAACTAACAGGGTCGATGAGGAACAGGGGACGTATTCTGAGAAAAAAACATAGATTAATATGAACGACCTGTAGTGACTTGAAACAGGTGTTTGGAAAAAGTTTCTAAAATATATTTTAACAGAATGGCAATGACTGCTTAGAGTGTTGCTTTGTCCTATTTATAGGACAAATCAAATGACAATTTATGGCCATATACTGTATAACGCCTCTTTCAAGTCTTCATTATTGCCTAGGAGGAACATGTTGTAAAGGGAAAGGCAGGTTGCAACTTCACTAGACTGATAAAGGCAGGTGGCTGAAAGGGAGGTTGACTCTTCAGTTGACTGAGGGAGAAGCAAGTTGACTCTTCAGTTGACTGAGGGAGAACCAGGTTGACTCTTCAATTGACTGAGGGAGAGGCAGGTTGACTCTTCAGTTGACTGAGGGAGAGGCAGGTTGACTCTTCAGTTGACTGAGGGAGAAGCAGGTTGACTTTTCAGTTGACTGAGGGAGAGGCAGGTTGACTCTTCAGTTGACTGAGGGAGAGGCAGGTTGACTCTTCAGTTGACTGAGGGAGAGGCAGGTTGATGCTTCAGTTGATGAAAAGGGAAAGGCAGTTGCAACTTAAGTTAACTAAAAAAGAGAGGCAGTTTGTAGTTTCAGTTGATTGAAAAAGTGAAGCAGGTTGCGGCTACAATTGATTGAAATAGAGAGGTAGTTTGCAGCTTCAGTTTACAGAAAGATAGGCAGGTAACGACTTCAGCTAACTGAAAAACAGACGCAGATAGCAGTTTCCGCAGACTGAGAAAGAAGCAGTTAACTGTAGCTTTCTCCACCTTCAACAGCTCAAACAACTGCTGACAAGGCCTGTTGTACTACTTAAAAATGCCTCCTTCCTTATGGATATATATGGGAATTAATCAATGCAGTATATTTATATGTTTAAAATGTTTTTTTGTTAACAACAACAAAAATGTGCACATTCCCCTGCTGAGCTTGTTGGCCGTGCCAGATTCCTCAACCGCTCCAGTTGAAATACGAGCAAACAGTTTAGCTGTGTTTCCATGCAGTGATAAACAAGATAGACTTCTTTTGAATGAAGCCATTTTCTTCCCGCACAGCGTTTAGCTGGTTTTTTGTTGTGTCCCCATTCCCACAGCACCGTACAGATCAGCGAGACACAGGACAAGCTGGGGGATGGCATGAATTCAGATGCTCCTCACTGAAATCCATCATATAATGAGCCTGGATCATCAAACACTGGTTATCACAGGGGAGTCTGAATTAGGCCCTCTGTCCTGCCCTCCCATCCTCTACCCAGGCCTTTCATTTACCTTGCCAGCCCGGTCCGGCCCCACGGAGGAGGCAGCAGAAGGTCCCTGGAACGAGGCAGCGAGGGCTGTAAAGCTTGTTCTCGGGTGATTGGGGGTAATTTGCAGAGAATGAATTGTCGCTTTGTGCCGTAGGCCAACTTCACGATAGGCACCTGTTGAACTGTCAAGCTGAGCTGAGAGAACCTGGAGGGAGAGAGAGTGATACAGAGATGGATGGGTAGGACGAACTACAGAAAGGGCTTGGAGTGAAAGCGGTAGAGAGATGGGGAGATAGGGGAAATGGAACGATAGGGATGACAGATTGTGTGAGAAAAGGAGACAGAGAGAAAGATAGACAGACAGACAGAGAGAGAGAGAAATAGCGGGAGGGAGTGAGACTGAGTGAAGGAGTGGTCTGAGAGGACAGTTGAACGATGTTCCAGTAGACAAGTCATGAACAATGGGGAAGACAGCTGTTATACAGAACTGCAGAACCCGGGACCAACGACCAGCCATTCAGATCAGTCCGATGAGGTGCACAAGTTGAGTACCAGGTGGAAACTGAGGAAGACTATGTGGAGACAGGACCCACTTGGTGCAGGGTATACGTGTTAACCCCTCTACCCCTCCAAGTACAGACATTTCCCTCTGGAGCATCTGAAGGTCCCCAACTTGGAGTTCCCTAAGGAGTGTTCCGAGATCAGTAATTCACAGAGACCTGAATGCCATTTCGTATTTAAGTGGAACTATAGCTGTACAATTTGATGGTCTTTCCTTCATCAATTACCAGTTCACTGTTAGTAATTCAAGATCAATGAACGATGATCATTACAGTGGTCAAATGAATCCCCTGAAACTAAACTACACCGCCCAGTTTGAGCAGTCTATCTAAAAAAGGGTTAAAGAATTCCCTTCCATTATCATATTCAGGCTGTTTCTCCTTTCTGTCTCAGTCCTTGTCTGTCCTGATTGCATAACTCCTAACACCCGCTGCTTGTTTGCCTGCAGTCTTGCGGTTTTAATTGTAATTGCCATCTCAGCCAATTATGCATTAATAATCATCAAATTAGCCATGATTAATCAACATTAGGTGAATGATTATAGAACCAAAGATAGGTAATCAGCTGGCGGCTCGGGGAATACGAGGGTTTAACTCTGTGGGAGGCTCCAACCTGGAAGCAGCAACCTCACACAGCACGGTTATATTCTGCTGAGCCCATATGTGCGTGTGCAGACGTGCATGTGTGCGCGCGTGCATGCGTGCATGTCTGAGAGGGAGGGAAAGAAATGAATATAATGTGCACTACCTTTACAGCCCTGACCGATAAGTTCTCCATTGTTATGCACACCAAACAGCGGCATGTGTTACTACGGTAACACAGCCAACCTCCATATATGGACGTGCTGTCAGTCACAGTCTATCTCTAAATAGGAAAGAAGGTGCCAACTGTGCATTTTATCAGGACAATATGTGACATGATTTCATATGGATGTGGCCATTCATCGTGAACGGATAAGAACGTGTACATTCTGGGAACAGGACCGCTGACAATATTGTGGACAGTAGTATTTTTTAAACGTGTCCCTTGTCTCCCTGGCAGACTAACAACATGTGATTCTATTGTGTATTATTCTTAGGAGTCGAGTACATCGGGCTGTGCTTGGTATGGCGTGGACATTTGCCAACTGTTTAGTGTAGGTGTCCTGATGTATGCATCATTCAAATTCAATGTCATCTTTGTTTTGGCATGTAGCAGCTATTGCATGTACATTTCTCATTCAATCGTCAGTCAATATAAATGATATGTTTGTGTCTGTTGCTGTGTAAACACGTGTGTTAACATGTCTGCAGCGTGCGCCGCCCAAAAACACTTTCCAATGATTTGACATTGTAATGATCTCAAAACATGCAACCAACCTGCTTATTGTCAGTGTTCTACTCATTTGATAAGGAAACAATCACTTTTAACCTGGTGTCTGGCACAGCGCATGTACAGTTGGGCTCAAAAGTTTGGAGAATTTATAATATACAGTGGATGTAAAAAGTCTACACACCCCTGTTAATATGCCAGGTGTTTGTGATGGAAAAAAAATTGACAATGATAAATCATGGCAGAACTTTTTCCACCTTTAATGTGCCCTATAATGTAAACAATTCAATTGAAAAATAAACTAAAAACTTTAAGGGGCAAAAATAAAACTGAATACATTCACAATAACCTGGTTGCAAAAGTGTGCACACCCTTAAACTAATACTTTGTATGATTTTATTACAGCACTGAGTCTTTTTGGGTAGGGATCTATTAGCATGACACATCTTGATATGGCAATATTTGCCCACTCTTCTTTGCAAAAGTGCTCCAAATCTCATGTGCAAAGCCTTCTTCAGATCACCCCTCAGGTCTGGGCTCTGGCTGGGCCATTCCAGAACGTAAATCTTCTTCTGGTGACGCCATGCTTTTGTGCATTTAGATGAGTGCTTTGGGTCATTGTCGTGCTGAAAGGTAAACTTCATCTTCAGCATTCTAACAGACGCCTGTAGGTCATGTACCAAAATTACCTGGGATTTGGAACTGTTCATAATTCCCTCCACCCTGACTAAAGCCCCGGTTCCAGCTGAAGAGAAACAGCCCCAAAGAAAGATGCTGCCACCACCACGATTCACTGTGGGCATGCTGTTCTTTGGGTGATGTGCAGTGTTGTTTTTGCACCAAACATACCTTTTGGAACTAAGGCCAAAAAGTTCATCCTTGGTTTCATTAGACCATAACACATTTTCCCACATGCTTTTGGGATATTTAATGTTTATTTTTGCACACTTCAGCCAGGTTTGGATGTATTTCATTGTAAGAAAAGGCTTCCATCTTGCCACTCTACCCCACAGCCCATTCATATGAAGAATACGGGAGATTGTTGTCACATGTAGCACACAGCAAGTACTTGCCAAAAATTCCTGCAGCTCCTTTAATGTTGTTGTAGGCCTCTTGGAAGCCTCCATGAACAGTTTTCTTCTTGTCTTTTCATACATTTTGGATGAACGTCTAGTTCTTTGTAATGTCTCTGTTGTACCATATTTTCTCCACTTCATGATGACTTTGTTTGTGTTCTTTGTTGTGTTCCATGGTATATCTAAGGCTTTAGCATTCTTTTGTACCATTCTCCTGACTGATATCTTGCAACAATGAGATCCCTTTGATGCTTTGGAAGCTCTCTGCGGACCATGGCATTTGCTATGAGATGCAACTAAGAAAATGTCAGGAAAATCCTACTAGAACAGCTGAACTTTATTTGTGATTAATCAGAGTGACTTTAAATGATGGCAGGTGTGCAATGACTTCTATTTAACATGAGTTTGAATGTGATTGGTTTATACTGAACACAGCCACATCCCCAGTCATAGGAGGGTGAGCACACATATGCAACCAGGTTATTTTAATGTTTTATTAGAAATGTTTCCCTCTCGAAGATTTGAGGTTGTTTTTCAAATGAGTTGTTCACATTATACGTCACATTAAAAGTGGAAAAAATCTTTGACATGATTTAAACATGATTCATCTTTGTCTCATTCTTTTACATTACAAAAACAGGCATTTTACAGGGGTGTGGAAACATTTGTATAGAAAATGAGAGTGAGCAGGCAAACATATTTCTTATGGGACTCACATTCAACTGTAGGTCATAACAGATCATAAACAATCATAAAACAAATGATGGCAACAAAGAAAAAAAACTGTACCCAGTTCAAAAGTCTGTATACCCTTAGTTTTTAATACTGTGTATTGCCCATTTAGCATCAATGACAGCGTGCAGTCTTTTGTAATAAAATCTATGAGGCCTCGAATTCTTGCAGGTGGTATAGATGCCCATTCGTCTTGGCAAAAAGGCCTCCAGGTCATGTAAAGTCTTTGGTGGTCTTGCATGAACCACATGTTTGAGATCTCCCCAGAGTGCTGTAACCACTGGAGGGTCAACTTGCCCTTGTGCTTAGTTGTGCTGGAAAGTCCAAGAGCGTCCCATGTGCAGCTTTCATGCAGAATAATGCAAATTGTCTGCCAACATGCTGAATTCTTCTTGCCATCAATATGCACAAGATTCCCCATGCGTTTAGAGCTTACACACCCCCAAAACAGTGAGCCACCACCATGCTTCATAATTTGAATAGCATTCTGTTCACTATAGCCTTGTTTACCCCTTTCCAAACATAGCGCTGTTGGTTGTGAGCATGAAGCTCTATTTTTGTCTTGTCACTCCAAATACCATTGTGCCAGAAGCTGTGAGGTGTGTCAAGGTGTTTTAGAGCGTACTGTAACCAGGCTTTTTTGAAGTGTTGGCGCTGTAAAGGCATCTTTCTGGCAACTCGCTAACTATTCTAGCAAAATTGTTATTTTTGCTGTACACTCAAGGCACATGAACATATGATTAATAGATGAATATGAGGCAAAAGTGCAGAATATCCCCTTTTATGGATGTCTTTTTCAACACTTATATGTTTAACCAACTAAGAATAATAGCATTGTCAGAGGTCCATCCTCCATTTTATTGGAGCATATATTTTGGGACATTTGGAGACATTTGAAGATTAGGGAGCTCTCTGTGAAAGAAAAACAAGTGATTTGGATGCTAAAAAGAGGATCTCAATTAGAACAATATCACAAAATCTGGGCAAAGCCAAATCAAGATTTTGTTTTATTACTGGTGTCTTTAACAATCGGCCAGGTGGGAAAACAACAGTAGTTGATGAAAGTGAAATTACCAGAGCTGGGAAAACAACCCTAAAATGAGTGTCAGTGAAAGCACCAACAACCACCAGAATGCCAGAGTGAAAGTGTTTCAATCTACTATTTGCAGAAGACTTCAGCAGGAGAATTATCAGGGCTACACTGCAAGATGCAAACTTCTGATTAGCATCTGGCTGTGCAAGACACAAACCTCTATAAAGGACAGATTAGCCAGTATAGTTTTGGAACAGTGTTTTTTGTAAAGAAGGTGAAACTTCATCAAGCAGACAGGACAGCTAAAGTTGTGGAAAGAATGCACTGCAGATGATCCAAAGCATACCGCCTCATTTGATGAATAATGGTGTAGGAACTGTCATGACATGGGCACGCAAGGCTGCCTGGGGAACAGGCTCATTCATCTTTATTGATGATAATGGCAGCAACAGAAATTATTCAGAAGTGTACAGAAGCAGTAAGCTACAAATGTATAAAAAGATTACACCCGACTCAATGGGTGGCCCTTCACGATGCGACACCACAGTTACCCAAAACACATTGCCAACACAACCAATGAGTTCTGGCCAAGTCAATCTCCTGATTTCAATCAGACTGAATATGCATTGCCTTTGCAAAAGTGGAGACCGAAGTCACAAACTCCACAAGCAACAACTCTAAATGACTGACATAAAGGCTTTGAAGAGCACTGGACGGAGACTCACTACTGCTATATTATCCAAGGGATTTTTGTCTAAATGCTAGCTAGTGCACTTTATTTGCTCTGAGTTGAATTGTCCCGATTCTTATGATTGCATGATTGGGGATGGAACTCGAGAAGTGCTGTTATTTTATTTGGTAAATCATATACATATATGATGAAACAGAGAGAAATAAAAGAATTAAACAGTGATGTGTATTATGTAATTATGATATTTTAATATGAATAATGATAATAGTATTTTGTAGCGTAATAATGTTTTTCATAAATGTTTATGCTTACTTTTTGCATTTCTTAATAACATCTTATATTTGAGTATATGACAACAGGACAAACAGTTATCTGAAACATTTATTATAACTACTAAATAATTCTATCTTAATCTTTTATAATTACTTTAAAAAACGTATGACAGCTTATTACAAATGTTTTAACATGTTATATAGCTCTTATAAATGCTTTATTAATGTAAATATTAAGACACCCACATATATAATTCATAGGAATAGATTTTTTGGGCATTGTAGTTGGGTTTGCCAAAAGGCTTAATTTCACTAGGTATAGTAGTAATGTTGTGTAATTAGGTTTGTCGAAAGGAATAATTTCACTAGGTATAGTAGTAATGTTGTGTAATTAGTTTTGTCGAAAGGAATAATTTCACTAGGTATTGTAGTAATGATGTGTAATTAGGTTTGTCGAAAGGAATAATTTCACTAGGTATAGTAGTAATGTTGTGTAATTAGGTTTGTAGAAAGGCCTACATTCTCTAGGTATAGTAGTAATGCTGTGTAATTGGTTGTGTAAAAATTCTTGAATTCTCTAGGTATAGTCATTCTGATATAACTAGCTATAGGCACTGCAGAGCAGGTAAGCGCAGAGTGGATAACTGCCAGTGTCATGGAGGGCTGGTTGGCCATCACCCCTCCCAACCACGCTGTATTTGTCCCTTGTCCCTTTGTGTCCCTGTCAAAGGCCTGATACCCCCGTCATTATTTTCTCCTTTATCTCCCTCTCTGCCCGCTCTGATTAGGGTCAGTGGAGTCTGACCAGCTATGTGCTGGCGGATGCTATCCATTACTGTGTCAGTGTGGATGGGCCTAGAACGGGTGGTGGGGGGGGTGTCGACACAAGCCTCCCCTCCAAAATCACCAACCCGTCCCCAGCTAATTATCCCAGTCCAAGTTAATTAAATAGGGGGCAGGGAGAAGCAGCATGGCCTGTGTGAGTGTGCACATGTAGCTTGTTAAAGCCGGTCTCATATTTATAGGCTCAAAAACAATTGTAAGATTCTAAATGCTATTTTTGAGGTAAAATATTGCTTTATCGATTGTCTTTGCTAGGTTGAGCCCAAAACTGCGGGCACTATTCAATCAGTAATCCAAGACAATTATAATGCAATTTTGTGTAACAATTCACTTTTACCAAAGGTCTGTAATGGATTTATTCGACTTTTATAAGCATTTAATGAGCATGTAACAACAGATACAGCTGAATTATTAATGGTTAATTTTCATAACAAGTCAAATGCACATTCATTGCACTATCATTATCTCTGTTCTCCAAAGTGTCCTTCTGCCACAACAGTGTATGGGATAGCCGACTGCCAAACCTGATATGTTCTGCTGGAACGTCCTATAGTCAAGCTAATTTGCTATCCCACCTAAGCTTGATGCTTACCTTGTTATCTTGAGGTTAGACATGGAGAAAAATTTGATTATTGAAATTTTTAATTTGGACCATAGGAATTAATAAACACAAATAAATAATGTTAAAGCAAATCCAACTCAATTTAGGTAGGAACATATATAAGGTGATAAGTCTAGCTAACAATTATTCCTCCAATCACTTACCAGCTAGCTAGTATTCCTTTCGTCAATAGCAAGCTAGTAAATACACCTGCATTAATTGGCTAGCAGAAGTTGTGTTTGTGTCTTATTAATCTCTCACACTTGTCTGTTTCCCATCTGTTTGTCTAGTTAATCAGCAGTGCAGTTGGGCAGCATGTTGTTTAGGACAAAGCACAGAAGTTCTCTAATGTGATTAATGCGTCAACCAATTTGATGAGTGAGTTATAATAATTGCTAGCTAGCTAAGCTAATAGCTGAACTCTATCATAAAACAAATAAAACATTCTATTAACAATATGAATTCACGAAATTCACTATATATGGGGCCACCTGTATGCAAACAGTAAAATGACAACTCACGAGTCGCAAGTCTGTTATAATTTTGTTCTCAACTAATTTCGTTTGGGAGTTTGTTGAACTTTAATTTGTGACTGAAATGTGTAACAGTGTGTTTTAAACAATTTGTACATTTGTAATGGCTAGGCATACAAATAAAACATTCCTTGATAGATTTGGCGGCTTTACTGCTAGGAGGGTGATAAGCATAACATACTTTCTACAGTTAAATTATATACTCTTGAATTTGCTAAGTTGATGCTTTGAGTTTACTTAGATTTTTCAAAGCTGTGTCCATCTAACCAATTAATAATCAATTAATTGCGTTCATTTTTATACCATGCACACAATCATCAGTTCAAACATGTATTCATCTATTTTCCCCTATGAAACTGTTGTAGGTAAGGACATGTAGGTCTCTGGAGTCGCCGAGGCTGAGGACAGCGAAGGAGTTATGCTCTAGGCCTCCTTTTCCCCAGCCAGTCAAACAAACTAAATTGAAGTAGTCCATTTAAAAAACAAATCGTAATTCTCAGGTCAGTATAGCAAAATTTCAGTGTAGACTTTTGAGCATCTAAAATAGGTATAACCAGAGATATTGTATACAGATGATGTTTCTGTTTTTAATCTTTCATTTTTTATGTTTGCAATATGCAAATGTACAATGTACATATTCAAATGGTCAATACTAAAAGGTACATTTGGTATCATACTGTGCTGTGTCAATTGTTTTACTTTTAAATTAGTTTTGAGTATAACAGGTTTTACCTTGCTTTACTTTACCAGAAAGACACTGCATAACTTGGCTTACATGGGAGGTCAGGGAGGAAGAAAACCCTGCACTCAAAAAAGACACAACTGATGTTTGCCATACAACATCTGGGTAAAGACTGCTGGAGCAAAACTGCTGGAACAATGTGCTCTCAAAAGGTGAGTCTTAGCTGAAGTTCTGTAACCGGGAAGATAACTTTCCAGGGACTCTACTTACCTTTCCACCTTTTGCTAATTCATACATTGGCATGCGTGGCCGGTTTGGTGTACACATATCATTCCTAGTCCTGGATTAAAAAAGAAATCTCCTTGGGCCTCCTTTTCGTCCGGGTTGAGGTTCTCTGCCGGTGATACCGGCCCAGGTTTCGCTACAGATTTGTATGGCTTTCTTTATTGTGATATGGAGGAGGGCTGTTTATGTGTCTATCAACTTTAACTTGATGAGTCAACATTGTAGTGATTTCATGTGCCAGTGATCTCAGTGAGAATTAGGTAAGTAATGGGCCTTGCTAAAATTGTAGTAGTCAAGAGTGTCTGCAACACATTTCTCTGCTCAATTTAAGCTGTGCCCGTGACCAGGGGCGAACACTGTTATGGCAGAACAACGCTAACGCTAACCTTTACCGAATAGCAGCTATAATGATACATGCAATAAGATACCGAAACATAACCTTTTGCATTGATTGATATTAACGCACTAAAGAGATACTAAAGAGATGTGGAGATATTTAATAAACCTTTTTATAAAGCAATCATACCGTTATGACACATTTATTAAACATGTATAGATGTGTAATAGATGTCTTATATAGGTGAATTTTACATAAATAATTGCGGAAAAAATCGCACTGTGATGACTCAACTCAGAGTGGGCAGTGACATAAATAGGGAATGAGTGAGACAGCATGAATGTGAAGAGATTTGTCCGTTCCACATATTCCCACTGAGCCGGTTGTTTGGCCCACTCTAGATTCTGTGTGCTTCTGTGCTGACCTGTTGTTGTGTGCCAGCGCTCTGTCAATTGCTGCGGCAGCACTGACACCAGGCCTCCCTCTCCCTCTCTCCCTCTCTACCCAGCCCATTGTTCCACCAGCTTTGGGAGAAAGAAAAAAAATGCTAGACAATAGAGAATCCAATGGAGAATTGCTTATGTGGTCGATTGCGAAAAACAAACAGCATCCTGGTCCTCGTCTATGGGCATTATTTGTCACCAAGGTCAACCTTCCTGACCTTCCTGACATTCCTGACCTTCCTGACCTTCCTGACCTTCCTGACCTGCCTGACCTTCCCGACCTTCCCTCAACTAACAAATCTTCAACTTAGTGTTCAGCTTTGAACCATGAGAAATTCGTATTTTTATTCCGATTGTAAAGTATAATTAACCATTGGGAATTAAATATGTTATATTTAAGACATAGAGTCTATTACTTAAGATGTCAAAATGATGCATAGAATGTGCAATTTAAAAGAATAATAACAGAAATACCAAAGTACAGTGAGCTATATTGACCTTTTATTGATTACAATTTGTCAAACATGTTTCAAAATAGTGATATTAAAGCCACATTAAAATTAATGTTAACTTTGAATTGAATGTATTTTTACAACATAATGAATTGAACCTTACAATAAGTTAGTAAGAGGCCAGGCAAGAACAGTATACGTTCAATAACATTCCACAGGGTTTCATATCAGAAGAACTCATTTAAAACATAATTCTCCCTGAACAGTATCTGAATATCAATTATAGAGCCACGTTGCGCTTCATTTCACTAACAGTAGGTTCCAATATGAGGTATTTACACTAAACCTTATCTCTCACCCCTCTGCATTTATTGTACATTATTGCTGACGTGATTACATTGCCTGAATGAAAGCACAGGACCTGAGCACTCTCCGAGGACTGCAGAGGTTGGACTTGGTTCATTGTACACTGATAATGACCGGCTTTCTCTCTGCCCGCCATTGGCTTATTTGTTTAGCCCCACGTTCTCAAGGCTGCTGCCAGTGCCGTGTGAGGATAATGGAGGAGGGTTTTTGTCCAGTGCCTGCGTTGGGGGAATATAATCTAGTGTAAACAGTAGTGTGTCTCCCAGGTGGAGAGAGGATGAATAGAATGTGTTGGTTGATATTGACAGTGGAGAGAAGAGCGCTGTGTGTCCAGGAGTGAGGAGGAGGGGGGGGGGGGGGGGGGGGGGGGGGGGGGGGGGGGGAGGGTGGGAGGAAAAATAGAGGGAGAAGTGCAGAGGGTGTATGTAAGAGAGGGAGAGGTATCGAGGTAGAAAAAGAGAGCCGGAGATGGAGAAAGGTAAATAGAAAGAGAGAGGGAAAGGGACGTACAGCGCAAGAGAGATTGGAGGAAGAAGAGGAGAAAATGTGAGAGGGGAGTAGCAGGACCAGCATCGGGTTAGGTTATAGGTTGCACTCCAAATGAAACCAGGCCAACCCTATCATCTGGAGTGTCTCTTCGCTTGTGTGTGTCCATGCTCATGCAATTATACATAATACATAGCCTCAAAGCAATGAATGCACATGTGGTCCCTCTAATCAAATCAGTTTTCTTTATTTTTAGGTCTTTTATTCCTCTAAACAGTAGAAAGAAATGAATTTCTACTTATGTCATCCCTTTGTGCATAATATTAACACGTTCTTATCGTTAAACACTGCCCCTTCTAATAAGACATATCAACAGGTCTTCCTACTAATAGTGAAATCGCATTTTCGGTTTATAACTAAATAACAAGATTAGTTCTTGTTGTCTCTCACAACTCCGGAAAAAAAGTGAGGTTTTGAGTGAGAAACCAAAGGGTTAATATTAAGAGACAACTGCAGTTTTAACCCTTCTGTTCCTCACTCAAAACTTTCCTTTTCAACTATTTTGGAAAGGAAAGAAAAAGGTGCAGTGGTCTCTTAATTTTTTCCAGAGCTGTATATATGTACATATATGGTTATCCTAGGTATATATATACCCGCCTGGGTCTGAAATATGAAAATGATTTCCCCCCACCTCTGTGGGTCTGTCATGTGGCGCATCAGTCCTTGGGAGAACAAAAAGCAACAAAAGCAACAAACCCACAGCCCCAGTGATAATGGTTCTACTGCAGGATAAAGCGCCTCTCTGTTTCCCACATGCCATCCTGCTCCCAGCGTCCGCTCTGTTGACACTGGCAGCACAATGAACACTATAGTCCCCTCCAATGCATCTTTTATGGGAGCATTCTGGCCTCTGAATGTACAACCGGGGCTGTCTGTCTGTGTAAGCCATGTGAATATTGGCCAAGGATGCCTCTGCTTTGTTCAGCGTTATACCCCATTATTCCCAACAATAGATATCAACACTTTGGAAGTAATTTTTAAAAAAGGGGGTGAATCAAAATAGTGATACTTTTAGGGCCTTTTGTTTCTCTCTTACACACACGCCCTTTCGTTGCATTCTCTCCCCCCACCCACCCACCCATGGTTCATTCAGCTCCAGCCACCTCTATTATTCGGACAAATTAAATAAACCACTCTATTGGGCTAAGAGGTTCCACTGACGGCCGGGGGCAGGCTAGTGTAGAGGAGCACAGCAGCCAGCCAGGCAGCACTGAGAGGCGGGGAAGGTGAGCAAAAGGCAGGGAGAGGAGATGAGCAGGCTGGGTGAGAGAGGAGGCAGGCTGAGAGAGAGAGCGGAGACTGGCAGCCCGGGGAGTCCGGTAGCCAGGGGAGGCTGGGAGAGCAAGTAGGCAGGGACTGGAACCAGCCAGGTTGGGAAGGCAGGCGGAAGGATGTGGATGAGACAAGCAGGTAAGCATGAGATATAAGGAGAGGCAGGACTGATCCACCGTTCCTTTCGGTCAGCCATCTCCAGGGTAACTGGGAAGAAGGGATGGAGGATTAACAAGCTGCACCTGGATTGAGATCGGACGTCACACTCCTCCTCTTCAACCTCCTCTCCGTCCCTTCTATCCAACGATGGGGCTTCACCATTGAAAGGAAACCCCCTAATAAAAGCAGCAGGTATATGTTTCGTTTTTTCCTCTAGGGGAGGGGGAGGGTCGGGGGTTACCCGGACGTCTTGGGGTGAGGGAGGGGGTTAATTGGGACTGTGTAAGGTAAGGAGGGAGAGTGGGACAAAGTCTTGAAATGTCTTGTTTAGGTGACTAGTGAGAAAACTACACCATGACCGGTTTGGTTGGCAGATATTGTCTCAAGTAAGTTAATCACATTAATCAAGTTAGCTCTGTGACATTGTATTTTCTACTTCTGTAATACAATTTGGCTTCCATATGCACCTTACAAACTTCGGAAAATTGCAAGACTTGTATCTGTATCAATCTTTCTGATGTTTACCGATATTATATTTCATTACATTTTCTGATATTTCAATGGTTAAATCAGAAACTCATAATGGGCTACATATTTACAGCTGTTAAATTTTAGTGCAGAATTTACATTTGCACTAGTTATTTTCTAATAGTTTATACCAGTCTAAATAAAGAGAACTGTTCAAGGTCTGTGTGATGTACATCATGGAGTGGATCCTACAGTAGCATAAAACTAGATTCTAAAATAGGGAATATTTATATTACCTACAATCACCTTCACATCTACACATTCCTTTTGAGACACCTTAAAGTACTTTGAGTCTATTATATTCAAAGGATGTGTTTTGATGAGGTTGAAAAATAGATGAAAAATGTATGTGTCATAGCTTGATTTCCAAATGAGTAAAAAGGTTACATTATGGGAATGGCAACCAGAGGTTGTGCTTTCTTCCTTCCCTGCTTCTAAAAGCATCTTAGAGGCAGTATGGGCTGCTCATGAAAAAATAAAGGAGAGCAGAGAGAAAGCAAAGGAAGAAGAGGAAGAAAGAGATGGTGAGGATGGGAAGGAAAGGGCAGGTGGGGATGAGGGAGCTTTGAAACCAGCGGATCTTGGCTGGAAGGATGACCTTATTTAGAATGCGAAGAGGCTGGAGTGAGAGAGCAAGAGAGCCACCCAGCTGGGCCTGCTCAGCGAGCTCCGCTATGAGGCCCACCACAGGGAAGCCCCTCAGAAATACACACACACACACACACACAACAACTGTCCCCTGCAATGCACTCCCTAGCCTCCTAGACCCTTTATTCCCCCCAAAGAAAGGCCCCACGATGGTCTCCACAAAGAAGGGGCACTGGGACTTCACATCCACTCTGACAGGATGTAAGAAAGCGGAGAGAAGGCAGAGAGGCAAGAAAGAAAGAAAAAACAAAGAAAGAAAGAAAGAAACAGTGGACTTTGGGTTCCTAATTTTGGCCTGGGGATTTAGTGAGAGAACAGGGAAAGACTCAGAGTCGACTCTCAGTTTCCATGTTAAGCTGGGGTACAGACCCAAGGGTTCCAGCAGGCCCCAGGGGCAGCAGTTTGGACTCAGTAGAGCGGAGGTCAGAGGGAAAAGCAGCGTGACTTGACTTTGTAGCTAAAGAGCTTTTTATTCGTGTTGTTACCCCATGTCAGATCCCATTTGCGGCGCTGTCAGGAGGGGGTTAAATGAGATTAGCAGCTTTGGACATCGTCCCCAGCCTCCACTCTAACTACAGCCTCTAGCTGCTGGCCACGCTAAATTACTATTTAATAGTCAGCTATTTTCCACCTGTTAGGCTAGCCTAGCTGGCAAAAGGTCTGGAAAAATGATTATACATCAAGAGTTTTGAACTGGGGGATTTTCGGGGGTTTGGCTCTGGTGTTTTTTTTTTTATGATCAACCGATTGAAATTTTCTCAACCCTGTGCTGTTTGATTTTGACGCCTCTATGTTTCCAAGGGCCTATAGGATTCCAAATGTCATCCAAAGTCTTGGGATTTCTGTGGCTCTTCATTTCAAGGGCCGGTGGGTTGTAGGTACAGTGACGGGTTTGGGGAGGAGACGATGGGGCTGATTGGGGGGGGGGATCGATGGCTGAGTCACCGGGAGAAAGGGGCAGTGGGATTGACATAAATCCCACTGGTAGTGTATCATCGCTCATAATCCCTTCATGCTCCAATAATCCCCCTTCGCCGGGGTCGCCCTCACCACGGCACTCGTCCTAATAACCATAATCTCATTACACGGCGAATCAAAACTTTCCTATTTATCTGTAGATTTCAAATAAAACTAATAAGGCTTTACCCATACAGGCTCCACCCCCCCCACCCCCCACCCCCCACCCACACAAACACACACACACACACACACACACACACACACACACCCACCCCCCAATACCCTAATCATATTTCTGCCTATCTAAAAGCAATCAGTGATTGTGTTAGCTACGGAGCGCTACTGACAATACCAGGGGAAAGGAGAGCGCCCAGCTGGACTAATTAAATTAAATGCTATGCTGCCGGAGCCTCGTTGCTCCTATCGCTAGCTCTCCCTCTCCACTGCTCTCTTTATCTCTATCTCTCTCTCTCTCCCTCTTTCTCCCTCTCTAACACTCTCTTTATCTCCATCTCCCTCTCTCCCTCTTTTTCCCTCTCTAACGCTCTTTCACTCCATCTCACCCCCCCCCCGCCCCCCCGCCCTCTCTCGGAGCCTGTACCGTCTGGGCCTGGCTGGAAGGGGTGCAGAATTAATAAGCGTTATGGCGCGATGCAGGAGCTGATATCATAATGGAAGTGGAGTTTTGATGTGAAGAGTCCTTCATTGAAATTCAGTCTACCATAATGTACCACGGTGACAGATGCCATGGAGACGTGTGGCAGCCGCTGCAGGCCCAGCCAGGGGGACGCCGTGTCAACTTTGGATTTGGGCTCGTTTGCGTGTGAATAGGCGCAGGTGCGGCGGCGGAGGTAGTGCGGAGTTGCGGCTTTGGGTTTGTTTGTTGGCGGCGTAAACAGGTGCCACGGTCGAGTTGTGGGTCTGTGTGTCCGGAGTTGTTGATGAGAACAGGTTGTCAGATGATTAACATTACTCAGAGGGGCCTGAGCTTCTCAAGTCACTGTAATTCCCCCAACAGTATCCAACTGCAGCTTGCATTGCAGCAAGGGTCGCTTTCTGACGGCGGTTAAAGGCGTGTTTCTCATGATCTGTACTGTACATACAGTATTTTCCAGAAAACATATAATGACATAAATACATTTTCTCAGAAACTGGGCTTTTGGGTTATTTATCGTGAGACTCCTCTGAGAGACCCGACCATGCATTTTTCCTTTTGGTGCTCCAACACTCCCGCTGAGCGAGAACCCAACCGCTGAGCAGCAGTCTGGCTAATAGATGCCGCAAAAGTGCATTAGCTAACAGGCCTGTGAGCAGCAAAGTGGTTAACAGGGATACCTTCTCCCTCTCCCCTCCAGGATGTCACATAGCAACCATTATGCCTTCTCTGTCTGAGTGCAAAGAGCTTTTAATATAGCCTCTGACCCGGGGTGACGAGACGTCTACAGACAGACACTCTGCCCTAGTTTGGGGCTTGGTGCTCTGCCCATTATGGTGGGCCTATTACTTCAGTAATGAGTGACATGGGGTCTAATTATAAATACGCTTGGAGACGCTGGGTTATTAAATGTGGAGAACTAACTGGCAGTGCCATTAACAGAGCTCCTCTAAGTGATGTGTGAACTGCTAAAAAGCCCTCACATTCATTACAGATCAATCAAAGAAGGTGTAGTGATTCATTGATGAATGATTGAGACAATACTTAACAGCCCCTCAAAATGCACTTCTGTAACGACATTAGAAAATTAGTAAAAATTGGAGGGGAAAATGAATATGCTGTATTATCGCTGGGGTTCATTTATCTGTGCGTTACGAATGTATCGCGTAAGATCATTAAAAGTAGAAAGAACACCTGAAGGCTGGAGCTGACTTGACTCTGAGGGTATGTCTATGGGTTTTAATGGACATCCAGTGAATAACAGCTTCTTAAATAAATCCCAGTGAACAATTACTTGGGCCATACCAGAGTACAAAAATCCATTTAGTAATTCAGTACATAAACCTCTGTACCAACTGTACAGGTACCGCACTGAATGGGTCGCAAAAACAGACTGAGTTTGATATGAATACAATATATGTTATGCATAAACTGCATTCATATACTTATTTAAGCATTCATACACGTGACCTTCATTTTTATAGAATACACTGTCTATCTAAACCATTCAAAAGGCATAGAATGATAGTGCCCTTATTGGA
This sequence comes from Esox niger, assembly GCA_016801105.1. Taxonomy (NCBI): domain Eukaryota; kingdom Metazoa; phylum Chordata; class Actinopteri; order Esociformes; family Esocidae; genus Esox; species Esox niger. The sequence goes on along the minus strand of JACXGJ010002699.1, from coordinate 28,279 downwards.
TATTCAGGTCAATACACAAGGAGAGAAGATCTCAACTGGGATAATTACATTTTTTATCATTGGCCGTGTTCTCTGATGTGCCTAGAGTTAGAAGAAAAGTTTTCTCTGGCTTAACAGGACACCAGCTTCTGGAAGCTAGATGTGTGACATGCTTTGTAAAATGTTTACTTTGTCATAAATGGCGTGATCATTTGGTGTTGAAGTCATAGAAAATGTGTCACACTACACTGAGTTGCTGGAACACCGTAGGCGCTTATTGAAAAACACTTGTGGAAAAATTCTAGTTGACAGAGTATAAATCTAAAGTGTTACCAAGAAATCAGTTAAACCTATAAAAAAAAAAACACCTCACAAACAGAAAGCCACGTCTTTAACAACGTGTCTTCTAGCTACAGACCTGCATTTTCTCACAACCAGTGCTGTCAATGCTTTTAAATCCAGCAGGAGCTGACATCTGCTGCGACAGCGAGCTTACACAAACTGCTTTGCGAAAATAGCCTTTGATGCCATTAGCCCCTGCCGGGCGCTAACGTGTTGTTTCTAGGAGCTTCGGCTGATGCTACAACACTGAGGGGAGGTGGGAGGGGGAGGCCGGGCTGGGCACTGGGGTGTTGAAGCTGTGAGCTTAGAGATTCCACAGCTAACAGCGGGGTGAAGCCAGGGAGGCAGAAGAGAGCTGTGAACGTCCCCCATATGCTTATCTATCCAGGTTCCTTTGATCCTCCACTGAGAGCGGCCTGAGGGTGGGGAGGTAGTTTAGCCCCAAGGCTTCGGGCTGCTGTTCCTTGCTCAGCTCTACCTGCATTGCTCTTAGAATAAAGGAATGCATTTACAGGAAGGAGCATCGGTTGCGTGCGTGTCTGTCCTATCATAGATTCGATCATTATGTCTTATTGCATCGCGTCTCATTATCAAGGCGATTTCTTGGTCTTCGCATGCAGTAATTTCAGCGTGCTGCAATGGCGCTGGTAGTTGTAGGGAATATTTGAAACAGAAAACCTCAGATCAACACGAGCTTGAACTTGCATCATACAAACTGGTGTGTGAGAAACAAGAAGAGAAAGTATATTTGCAAGTTGATTCAGACATGTACACCGCGTGCTGTATTTAGACAGAGGAGACACCGGAGCACAATGCAATACAGTGGCTGAGGACCACAATACAATAAATGAAACAGTCCTGATTGTGTTTCCTCTATCCTGCCCTCTGCATACTGAAGGGTCGTTATGGGAACAAGGTGGGACCGGGGTGGGAGGGGATAACAATCCTTTTTCCTGAATGCTTCCTTACACTAAATCCATATGGGGCCTCAATAGGGTGCACATTGAAAATCAGACCAGAAGGGGATAAGGGAGGTGAGAGTGGATTTGAAAATTGATACATGATCTTAATCTTAAAGAAGAAAGGTGGCGAATGTTTCTTGAAGTCGAACATCACTTCCCTGGTTTTGTCTGTGTAATGTTCTGGGTCATATGAAGGCATAATTGGACATTTTGTTAGGACACCAGGGATTACAGCCCAGCTCTTACAGGAAGTGCAAGGGGATCTTTAGTAACCAGGAATGTCATATGCAAAACTCTGCACTCTCTTTGGGGGACAATCCCCCCTACACTGCTCTAGGGCATGGGGATTGGATTGTTTTAACCAGAGGGTACAGTGACCTTGACTGGCCTCCAACACCTCTTCCTGCAGCATCTGGTCTCCAATCCCAGGACTGTCCAGGAATGGCCTGCTTTGCTTCTGAGACAAGCTAGCCATGGGCTGTACAGTGCTATTCTGCTGAGATTTTAATGCAGTTTAGCAAATTTGATAATTTCAAGCAGAAAATCCATTAGAATCACTATGGAAATAGAAAATATTTCAGAATTAGAAATAATAGAAAATGTACGTTTGATTTTCATTACAGCTACTATGGCTGTAGATAAGTGCTCCCGTGCCAGATTCAATTGTGGTCTTTTTCTCTGGCTCAATTGTAGCCTTTTTCTGGATCCCTAATTGCAGGGGTGGCTGCACTGTTTGATTTACTGTGCCCTTGAACACCATTTTGTTCAATGGCTTTTAGAGGGGCCTTGTGAGGATTGATGTGTCTGGATATGGGTGGGGATGAAACAGGCCAACCCTGCTTTTATGTATTTGCCTCCTACTTCTTTAGTTGCTCCCAGGTCGAACTTCAGATTTCCTGCCTCGTAGCAACAAAGCTGCAGATAGCGGCTGGACAGGGGGGACCATTACATCGAGAACAGTGAGCAGAGACAAGGCAAGTCTGGCTGGAGATGGAAAAGTGGCACCACAGTCTTAAAAGCTTCAGTTGAACTCTCTTGGAAACTTGATTTCCACATAGGTTGATTTGATTCAATTAAGATTAAAGGAATAATGAGACTAGTATAATGACCACTGCTCGCCAGCAACAATATTAACGGTACACAAAAACATGCATATTAAAATGCTGTCGGAAATATTGCAATTGCTTTTATTTATATTTTATTTTAACATCGGTTGAACATTTGGATGTATTTGTGAGTGCAATTAGAAAGAGTTCTGAAAAATCATAGATAGAAAACTCTTACATGGATTGAAAAAAAAGAGTTTGAAAATAGTGTTTGAAATAACTATTTGAAATTCCTCTTAAATAAAACGTGCAGATTATTTATTTAAAACAACTAACCACTAAATTATAAGAATAATAAGAATTTGAAAACACTCAAACAGCAAACAAAAACATTTTATCCCAAAAATAAATTGTATTTTGTATTGTATGTGTAGATTCTTAGGTAGACTCAAATACTCTATGGGAAAGCTAACTGAAAAAAAACATTTCCCAAGTAATTAACTGCATATAGGCTGTATACTATAAAGGATGTATGAAACGAATTGTCCATGAAGTGATCACTCATTAGAACTTTGAAATTGTTAGTCACAACATCTCATTGTGAGTCGTCTGAACTGAATCTTTACCTTCCACATGAGGCTGTTAGGTAAGGATCTTTAGTGAGTGGCCATATCAATGTACCAATGCCATATCATCATTTGAGCCGGTTTCACACAGCAGGAAATTAATCCTGTAGCAACTGTGAATGTGAATGATTATGTAGATGATTCAAAAAAAATTATAGTGTTGATTTTTCTTTGTAGGAAATATAGTTTGAAATTTTCAAGAGATATCAACAAAATGTAGGAGCATTTTTAAACCTATTATATATACATACCGGTCATTGTTATACTCTAAATATGACAAATATACATTTTTATTATCTAAAATTATACATATGGTAAATATACACAGACAGCATTTTATTACGCAATAGAAATCGGATCTGTACCAGCAAGGTTGCTAAAAAAATGTGTCCATCATTGTAGATGTCCTAACACAATTGGACTTAACCTTTCTGTCAGGCAATAGACCATTCTGACTCTAAAAGCAAGTTAATATCTAGCCATACTTTTAGTTGAGGAACTAAGCTAACCTAGTCCTGAGTTTATTGCAACTCTCACAACAAGATTACTGTGATGCCTTATTCTACCTATACTGCTGCTGGCCACATCACGTGATTCAGTTAACAAAATGTTGTGCCCTTAAAATCTGTGCTTGTGTACTGTGTGCATGGATGTGCAGTGTTCATACCAGCTAAGAAAAGTCATATGCAAATCCTTCACGGTAGAGCTCCTACTCCTACTATTGTCAATAGTGGATGCCCAATTTCACTCAGTTAAATTTGAAGAATTTAACTGATATTTTTGCCCAAGTTCAGTGGGTGAAATTTGGACTGAAGATGCAGACAGAAGATGTAGTCATAAATGTAGGCCTAAAACAGGAACTTTTAATTAACAATTTGCTTGGGTCAATGGCTCACCAAATTGATGACAGGTTTGGACAGTAATACCCTGTTACAAGCATTTTATTTTAAACAAAAGAATGTGCACCATCAGTCCGCCCAATTACCTGCAAAGGTAACTGAGGTAGTAAGGAGAGTGATCATGGCCCTACACATGGAAAAAACGCTTTAGCGGGGATGCCTCAGAGGAAACACTTGATCTTCAAGTCTCCAGAATCTGTTGATTATCCTGTTCCATCACTCTCCATACATTCCCACTGTCAGGCCACAGCACATAATTTCCCTCTGGGGAGTATAAGCAAGAAATGTATGCTTCAGAATCAATCTATCTGGTGGGTCTATCTGGCTTCTAGTTCTGTCTGTGTTTTATAAGGGTAAGGTCTTCAAGCAGAATCATTGAGGAACCTTATTAGATTCTTCTTCGAAGTATAATATAATAGATGGAGCTGGATGCTCAATGAAAGCCTCATACAAGCATATTCACAAGAGTCAGATGGACTCAGCAGAAAAAGAATTGACTACCATGAACACCATTAAAAGGAGCTAAGGATAACAGATTGTGATGACGTCACATCTGAATGACTGCTGACTACAGGTTCTGCTTAACTAATTCTGTGCAAAACTAACTTCTCAGTGACTCAAGATTCATTCTAAGTATGGCCGGTAGTAGTCAGCACTTCCGTAAAAAAATTTCCGTTATGTTAGAAAGCAGTTTTCTGTGTATCAACGATGTGTTTGTATATCTGTCATTTAAAATAAAGTGAGTGCTGATAGGCCTGCCGATCCTTCTCTAGGCAACGGATGGGCCACGTCAAACACCTGAGAAGTTTATCAAAATCCTATGCAGGTTTAAATTGTCTGTCTAAGATTCGGACCAAATATGAGTTTGGGACAACAATACTATTTTTATATGACTTACCTGAATTTTTTTATAACAGAGTGGATTAAGTTTAAGTTTTAAGTTTTAGAATTTACCCCTGGGCCGATGCAAAAATAGGTGCTGTTTGGAACTGGTATAGGGAAAATATACTGAAGATACTGACTTTTAAAAACCGTATATGCTTCTTATACCACTAAGATCTTGGTTGATTGAACATGGCTCTGTCCATCACCTTCCTACATTGTAAACCCGAGCATTTTGTTACTAAAATGTACTACTTGTGTAATTAAATTACTAAGTGTAATTAAAAGTTTGTGAAATTATTGGAATGACTTAAAATGTTCATGAGATTCTGACTTTACTTACATTTTATTAGATTTACAATGATTATGTTCCTAGCATGTACTGCTTCAGGTTGATATTTTGCAGTTGTTTATTTATCATTATTAGCATGTACATTCACGGATTAATTCATCTTAGCTACACAAACATAAAACACATACATATTTTTAAGTAATGGAATCATGTAGCAAAAAATATGTCGCAGACGCTACTCTTATATACTCTTATTTTCACAATTAAATCAGAAATCCATCTTGCCGTCAAAACGTTTGCTGGATTCTAAAATGAATCACCCATTTCTTTCCAGGCCAATGCCTTGTAGTTAGCATTGCAAAATTCTGGTGAATTTCCTAGGTTTTCCAGAAATCTCAACAGAGGCTATGATTTATTTTTTGTAAACCAGGGACTTTTCTATTTTTTTGGAAACCAGGGTATTTTCAAATCATAACTTTTCAAAATGTTAGGCAAGTTTATCAACCATGACATTCTGACGACTGTACAATGCAAAGCAAGACTTTACCAGAGCTGTGGTAACTTTAGAGTTCACTTGAAAAGGCAATGTATATGTGACACACAATATTATACAATTCCTTTAAGCAAATACAACTCAAATCTGGACAATTGTATCAACAGAAAGTATGTGTGTATGCTTTTTCAATCATTTAAATAGCATGCAATTAAAAGATGTATGTGTAACTAGCCCTAAACATTTAAGTTCTGAAAATCTTTCTGAACTTAATATTAAGGCAACTTACAGGTTTAATGCATAGGTCCATTTGGTTTCATTATTCTCCCAGTGAAAACAACAGTATGTCTGCAAAAAGGCTTGAGATAAACACCACTTTTTATCTAATAGGAGACCATGTAAAAACGGCTAAACAAGTTAAACAAAAAATAGGTCAGGCCGAGTTTAAACTGGCAGCCCAGTCCTGATCTGTTCCCACTACAACTGGTTTTAGCAGTGGAAGGTAGCCAAATGTTTGCTAGGTGAATCCCTACGCTAGTAAGGTGAACAATACGTTTTTGTCCTTGAGCAAGGAATTTAAACTCACTTGCTCTGTGGTGCCTTCCAGCATCTCTCCATTTCTGTGGGGTTGGGTAATATGTAAAAGCCAAATCTCAGTTGACAAATATCCCCTTTTCATTTTGGCAAATTATTCTTTTTGCATCAGATCTTTTTCAGAGCTGATCTGATTGGTCAAAAGCAATCAGTGAAAAATATCCGAATTGGCCTGTCTGCCAACCTATTAATGTTTATAATGAGATACACATTTCAGTCTGCTTGGGGTCAGTATGTGATAAAGACCTTGTGAGACGTGCAGCACCAGGAAATAGCTAACTGTCATTATCACAAGGGCAATATTTAAAAACCCAACTGCCACTACCTGCTACGGGTTGGCACTTGGCAACAGCAACTATGGGGCTTGATTAGACTGAAAACAAACACTAATCAAGAAAGAGGAAACCCAACCGAGGAGAAGATGAAAGTGTTGATTAATAAACCCAAAGAACACTGAAAACAAAACAACAATAAGGAGGTAGGAACATTGTTAGGTCGATTATCTTAAACAGGTATAACCATTAGCCTAACTAGGTAGTAACTAACTACAGGGGGTAGCCTATCCCAGTAAACATGTATTGGCTCTCAACAATGTTGCTACAAGACATGCCAAGTAAGTGGTCGCTTGATACACTCAAAGCATATACTAATGACATTATTAATAAAATGTTACAAAATACAGGTGTAAATTAGAATAGATTGTGAGATTATGGATTACCTTTTGTAAAAACATACAGAATGACACTAGCAGATGAAATGAACATTAGCTAATGTTGCACATTTATCACAAACCTTTATTGCTTGTATATACTGGTCACCAATAACAACAGTAAAATTCAGATTGTCAAACCTTATGTGGTTTCATGGTTTTTCAACCCATCAGTCTTCAGCCAACCGTATATTGTGGTCCCTAGACAACTTTCAGGGGGAAAAACCATCTATCAATATGTAAAATAGTGTAATTCTCCTTTAATGTGATGTTCCATCTATTAGAATGGGGTGTCTCACCAAAAGGATAGTGTAGAAGTTGGCTGGCTACACTGCCTACATCCCCATGTCCATGGAGTCTCTACACCATCGATGTGTTTTCATGTCTTTGACAAACTGTCAAGTACATTTGAATAATTTATCTGGGCACTTGTAATTACAAGGCTATTACTCAAGAAAATCCTTCTTTTGATGGAAAGAAAAATATGTTTAATTGTCTGTAGGATTTCTGTACTTCTACAGTTATGTAAGTAGACTAGAACATGAGTAAAATGTGCTCATCAAACACTTAGTTACATTTAATTTGTTTTTAAAAGATAAAATATATTATATGCGGCATATATATTGTTTATATGCATTTACACCTACACATATTTAACCAGCATGTTATTCAGAGTGACAGGAGAATTAGAATATGCCTTTCTTGAAAACACACCTTAATTTCGCCTAGTTTTTTGGTGTAATTTGTGCTGCAGTAACACCAAGTCATGGCTACGTAATGGCAGGTATAATATACTGGAAACATGCAACGTCGTATTACAAACAATGTTATTTTGTGTGTTTGTGAGCGCGTGTGCTTATGTTGTTGAGTGGGAGGAACACCAAGCATCGTAATAATGGGTGTGGATTAAAGGCGTGCCCAGACAAAATGAATTCCCTAAAATAGCCAATGAAGTTGATAGTAACCTACTCGCATACAAGTTATTTGTAACAGGAATAGTATAATTCATAAAATATAGAAGTAATAAAATTACAGTATATATTTAAAAATAGAGTTACACTTAAGAAATACTACATGTTTAATATTAGGGCCGGTAGGTCAGCCTGGTTGTCTAAACCGTTGGTCCAGTGAACAAGGTGGCTGGTTGCAATCTTTGAGTCAACAAGATGAAAAGCCCTGCGGTTCTGTCCCTGAACAGGACAGTTAACCTGTGTTGTTTCCTGGCGGTGGCTTTAAAAAAACACAACGTATTTGGTTTAATAGCTGTAAAAAAAGGAATGAAACATTTTGTGTCCATTCTAAAGGCATATCATATTGTGATTCTTCATAACACTAGTTGAGGAAAGGAACTGAACGACAGACAGATGTAGGCTGAAACTCCCCACAGTTGCTAAACGCCCGCCCCCACGTGCCAATTATATTCCCAAAACGTGCTGAGAGGCGACTGCAGCACCTGACAGATGTTGACCGTTTTAAGCCGCGCATTCTCGCGAGTTCAAGAGACACTCCACGTGTACTTTTGGGACAGGATGAAACCGAGAGAAGGTACTTTAGCTGCATCGGATGAAGGTTTTGGAACAAGCTCTTGTAAATTTTGAATACTGAGAGAACGAATCGACTCAATATGATGAGGTTTTTTATACCCAGTCTTATTCCAAATGTTGAGGCCAGCCATGTTAATGCGTTTGTCGAAACGACTAGAATTAAAGTGTTCTGGATAAATACTTGGAAAATTCTCGTGGACATTATTTAAAATAATTCTATTGGAATATGGATTTAAACATGGCATTACCTTTTAATTCACTTTTGAAATCACAAAAAAAACTATTCTTTAGTCTTTGAATAGCCTACCTCAGTAAAATGGTAGCAACATTATGAAAAAACTAATCATAATATTAATGGCATAAAATACATCCTTTTTTGTTTTTGCTTTATTTTATAGCTTATTTTGTGATCGATACTTCATACAGTATAACTAGCAGGAAAGGACCACTTTTCAACCTCATTTTAATTATCTTCAGCCCAGGTGTCAACATTATTTTTTATGCGACTATGTTTTATTAAAGCTTATATTAAGTTTAATGTTCCCCCAGATTATATAATCGATTCAAAAAACTGTTGTATTCCAACATTTGTCCTTTCGCAGTAACGTGGGGAGCAAGAAAATTGCTTCCTATGAGGCTGAATAAAGGGGGAATAGCCCTACAATGATGTTTTCACTTTTTATCATTATTATGATAGCATCTATTAAAAAGACACATTGCATTTGGTATGCTAGCTGGGGTTAATCCCCTTTCCAATTCAGTCAATACAGGTACGATAATTAAAATACACTTCAAATTGTATTCTTTACTCGGCCTATTTATTGTCATTGTTGGAGATGGACATTTGTCAGAGCCACAAGCTAACAGCGTGTCCGTTACAAGGCCTAGACATTGAATCTTATTTTACATTAACTTACAGAACATGTCAGGTTGAAACAGGAATGGATTGTCAAGGAAACTCATATGACAGTCTTCCCTTTGATGCATCATAAAGCTACATCTTATAATGTCTAACTGCCACCATCCCATGCATTTCAGAATTACTGCATAAGCTAATTGTTATAGGTTTTATGGACCGGAACATTCTTTTAAGGCTACTACTAATACTCCTATACAGTCTGTAATTCGTTGTTTTCTACTGGACTGTATATTTGGTGGGTGAAATTGCTCTACAAGGCCAGTAATTCTTCTCGACTCAACAGCCAACTTTGGTATGTTTGTTTCTGCTATGGGCTTCGTACCCTGAGAGAGACCACTGAGATGGCGTGCTGTGTGCATGGTAGCCTCCTAGGCTACATTTCTGCAAGCGCTGTCTTTCAGCACCACCACGGCGCGCGTTCATGGAATGCTCGCAACCGCCATATTTAGTCTCCAGTAGACGGCGATCAAGCTCTGCCATTACGAAGATCCAGTCCATTCTGCTGAAGATCGCCTTTCATACTTTATGTGAATTGTGACCTTCTCGATATGGTAACTGCATATTATAGGCCATATAGGTACTCTCAAGACTTGTTTCTAAAAACAAATTTTTGAATCATCAATAAATTATGCATTACAGATTAGTATTATATTCCTACTGATGAGATATCAGTAGGCTATTGTTTTCATGTAATTATCTTGTGTGTATTTCGTTTTATTGTATTTAAAAGAAGACTGCAACATGTTTTATAACTTTTTTGTGTGTCAATTAGAAATTATTTGAATGTCCTTTGAATGACATTTTACAGTATCACAATGCATGTTTGTAATGTATAATGTATTGTTATATTGTTAAAAATTGAAAGTAATTTAATCAACATTTTGTTGCACAAATCACAAAAGAATCGGTAAAATTATGTTAAATCGTCTTATTAGATAAAAGGAAGTGTTTTCAGGATTCAAGATTCAATACTTTATTGCCATGCAACAAAGTTGCTAGGAATTTGGAGCAGTGTGCCCATCACAAGACAGTAACCCATAAACACATATAACAAAATATGTGTTTACGTTTTTTTATTGGATTGATATTGGGTAAAAGCTTTAAAGGCTATAGAGAGTGTTATGGTTAAACAAAAGAAAGGTCATAGCCGTTATGGAATTGAATGTGTTTGAATCTTAGTTGGCAAATTTACAATATAATGACATTTACAACATATGAACATTTTTAGCCACGTTTTATTCCTTGAGACTATAATGTTAGGACCATGAGGCAGACCACTCCGAATTCCATGCTGCAAAGTTACACCTAAATGTATTATTCAGCCTCTGTCCCAGAAACATTCAGAGTTGTCTGTCACATAGCCTACAGCGAGGAAAAAAGCTACGGCTTTCACTCATCATGGGTGACTCCCATGTGGTTCCAGCACAATGCCGATTGTGCCCCCCTTCTCTCCACTTCGGACAAAAGCAGTTTGGCTGGCACGTGCTCTGGGCGTCAGTCACCTGTTTCTTAGCAACCGGCACAACAGGAAAACACCTGTGGCTTCAAATAGGCTGTTATTTGGAATGGGCGAAATCCAAATTAAATCACATTGCCTATGTTTGCTAATTTGATTTTTCCCCGTGCATCATGGTCAGTTTTTCTTGTATTTGGTTTATTGTGTTCTATTGTCATTAAATATGCCATAACTTCAACTGAGTGTTCTGATTCCAAAATTGTTTTTAGCAAATAAATCCGACTTGAGCATTATTTAATTATCACCACGAGTCTCTCTGAATACAAAATAATCTTATAACTTATCACCTTTGGCAATGAAAGACGTATGTATACACGTCTAACATATACCTCGAAACCATAGTCTTCCTATTTTCAACCAACACATTTTATTTTTGACCTATGATTTGTTTTGAATCGCCAAGTTGTCTTCAATAACCGTTAAAGAACACACTAGCCTACATCATACCATCTAGAAGAATGGGACACCCTTAGGACCGAGCGCATCTGTTTGAAGTGCTTTTGCTCCGTCCCTTACCTACATTATCATCACAGCCATAATCATTCTAAAAGACCCAAACTTGTCAATTTAGTCCATAGCCTACTATTTAGCCTGCGTTCCTGTAGGGAAGGCGGAGGTAACCCAATAACTGCCTCCAGCCTTCGTGCGAGTACGGACAGCTCTAGCCCTCCTACGTCACCTGACTTCGAGCCTGCATGCAAATCACGCCTTTCCTAAAGCGCCATTGGCCACCTCTACCTCATTTAGTCGCTGTCAAAGCGCATCGTATGGGTATGCTCGGTTAACTTTACTACTATAGGCACATAAAGTAGCTCAAAGAGACGCGTTTCATCGAGCTGGATGTGGAAAAAGCAAGTGAGGAGAAAACATCTGATATAAAGAAGGAAAGAAAAGTTTAGCGAAGTAGACTCTCACTGGATTGTATTTCTTCTTTCCATTTTTTCCTTTTTTCATCGGGAGTGTTGCTTTGCGCCACTAACTGTGTGCCAGCAGTGCGGAGGTGCGGTGACTGAATGTTTCCGTGTATTTGTTGAAAAAGTTAACACCAGGTGAATGTATAGTATGATGATGGAGACTGACCTGCACTCCCCGGTGCCCCAAACGAACACGAATTCGGGGCACACGGGAGGATCAAACAATGGGAACAAAGTCAATCAAGACCGCGTAAAGAGACCGATGAACGCCTTTATGGTTTGGTCTCGGGGTCAGCGGCGGAAGATGGCTCAGGAGAACCCCAAAATGCACAACTCCGAGATCAGCAAGCGGCTGGGCGCGGAGTGGAAGGTGATGTCCGAGGCAGAAAAGAGACCCTTCATCGACGAGGCGAAGCGGTTAAGAGCTATGCACATGAAGGAGCATCCGGATTATAAGTATAGACCGAGACGAAAGACCAAGACGCTCTTGAAAAAGGACAAATACTCTCTTGCCAGTGGGCTGCTAACCGGAGCCGGTGGTGGGGGAGTCGGTCTTGGGATGAGCCCCGGGGTAGGACAGAGGTTAGAGAGTCCTGGGGGTCACGGTGGTTCGGCTGCTGCCAGCTACGCGCACATGAACGGCTGGGCTAACGGGGCTTACTCCGGGCAGGTGGCGGCAGCAGCAGCGGCTGCGGCCATGATGCAGGAGGCTCAGCTTGCCTACAGTCAGCACCCAGGCAGCGGGCACCACCACCATTCACACCACCACCACCACCCGCACAACCCCCAGCCCATGCACCGCTATGACATGACGGCCCTCCAGTACAGCCCAATCTCGAACTCTCAGAGCTACATGAGCGCTTCTCCGTCCGGCTACGGCGGGATCACCTATACGCAACACCAGAGCTCTGGTGTTGCCTCGTCCGGGTCGATCAGCACGCTGGGATCGCTGGTGAAATCGGAACCGAGTGTAAGCCCTCCTGTATCCACTCACTCGCGCGCCCCGTGTCCCGGGGACTTGAGGGACATGATAAGCATGTATTTACCGACGGGGGAAGCTGCAGGTGACCCGTCCGTTCAAAGTAGACTTCATGCACTGCCGCAGCACTATCAGAGCTCCACGACAGGGGTAAACGGAACTGTTCCATTGACACATATTTAAAAAATAATAATAGTAATTAAAGAGAGAGAAATGCGAAAGAGAAAAAACATGACTGTGCAGTTGCACAACAAAATCAGTAACCAAATATTTACCTCTTTTAGATTGTTGCTACATTTTTTGTACAGGCTATTGGTTTTTGTAAATTGACGGCGAATATTTTAATTTAAAAAACATTAAGAATGCATTAGACAAAAGGAAGTTTTTCAGTGGGGTATTGTCTGTCCACGTTTTGAGAGGCGGGTAATTGCGCATTGGCTTTGCCTGCTCTCTAACCAAACTGGATGCCAAGATTTTAGATTATTATGGTTATGTTGTGAAGGCTGGTGGTTTTGAAGTATTTTGATTTTCTGTGGAAACATAGCCGTTAATAAGGACATTTAAATAAGATTACCATGTGATTAGAATGAATGTGGAAAATGTTTTCAAAAGTTTATAAGATTTCCATACATTTCACGTTTTCTCTTGTTTGTAAACACGTGAGTTGCTGTATCTGAACCATTTGTTTTTGTTGTTGTAAAAAAAATCCTGTAAATTGTGAATAAATACTAGAGGAGACTGATAAGCAACTGTAAATAATTTGCTAAATGCATTTCTGCCAGGACATTCTTTTTTTGCGTTGAAGTATGAGTTAAATAAATTTCCCAGATGTATCCCTGGTTATGAAAAAAGTCTTAGTTTCGTTATTTTAGATTGTAGGTTTTCAACGTGACACACATGGATTTAACATCATGTTCAGTCTAATTTATATCTACATCACTAATGGAAGATGTATTAATTATGAGCTGTTTTCTATCCAAAACAATCCCGTGTTTAAACGCTCTATGAGACCATCTAAGTTAAATAACACAAAGCAAATATGCGTACCTACGGATTAATTAGTAATGGTGGACAAAATACTAGTCCCAATTATTTGACAGCTTGAGGCTTGGGACTAACAAGAGACAGAACTTGAGGCTTCGGTATAGGCCTCTAATAAATTTTTTTGGGGGAGCGCAAATGCCCAAAGTTTTAATAATCAAACTATATGCCTGTTTGAAAATAAATATGCTTGATATCGAGACATTCTAGCTTGGCCTATTGAATTAAGCTTGTTAATGCTCATTTTCCTTTGAATAACTGAAAAGAGAAATATAATGTAGCATGTCATTTTCCTCATCATCTTTATTGGCATGTAATTACTAGCATTATGCTAATTATTATTAATAACATTGATTGATTAAATAGCTGTTAGACATATATCAAAGGCTATTTGAATGTAATTTAATTATATCATTTCGTTTTAGTACCAAAAGAAATGGACGACGTTGTGGTAGTCCCGCGGAAGGGAACAACACAGGCTCAAGTCGCAACACCTGTTGAGTTGACTAATGTCTGGTGGGAGGAACCTCGTCTCGTTCGACTGATGATTTGATTTTCAAACGGGCTTCTTGTTATAATATGTCCGGTCACACGAAGACTCTCACGCCATCGATCAACATTATTCACTGATGAAAAAACAGCAATTTTAAAATACGTTTTTTTTGTCTGGCTGTTTTTACTCTTAATAATTTGCCTGATAATGTAAACTTAAATTGTGGACCAATTGTAAAGAGTTGTCATGTGCGTTTTTGATCAATTTATTATATATTTTTATTTTAACATTCTCCTTTTAATGTTTGTCATTATATTCATGAATTAATACACACTATTTAATCTATTTTTAAATCCCATAATGGTTGTAAAGATTTATTTTATTGACATCATTATAATGTTCAAGAAAGTAAAAAAACCCGTGTAGCCTATTGGTCTTAAATATAATATTGAACTCATTTTCTCATTTCAATAATTTCTATTAACCTAAAAAAGCGTAGTTAATCATCCTTTTACCGCATTTGATGTACATTTCATGAAGATTATAAAAAATATTGAGCTAAAATGGAGAAATACAGGCAAGATATGTTTCAAGAATTAAAGGTGCAATCTCCTTGTTCCATACATTTGATAGTGAATCATTGTCACACATGAGTCATATTGACCTTCTACTGTCTTTCCTCCCATGTTTATATTTGACATACTGCAATGATAATTAATAGGAAAACAAGAGTATTAAAAGTAAGGATATTTATTCTGACACGGTTGCTGGCTATAAAAAATAATGTTTTGACGTCCAGACTTGATCCCAAACTAAAGGAAATCTAACGAAATGTGAGTGGATGCAGATGCAAATGTATATGACATTATTTAATTTGCTCTTGCTAATTACCTCAGTAAGAGACACTAAAATGTGTTCAAGGATACAATCCGTTGAACTTCACCTGTCTGTCTCGAGACCTGGGTGGCCGCAAACATATCTAGACCTATACCTCTGAAATTAAGAGAAGTTGTAAGGGAGTAGACACAGGTTAAAAATCGAGTTGGAGCTAAGTAACTTAAACTTCATTGGAGTATATATCTTAAGTTACACTGTTCGGAAATCCATTTACTCATAGATTGAATTTTTTTTTTTTTAATCAGCAATAACCTAGACTGAAGTTGATGACTGAATCAATGTGCCATCAAGACACCATCGCGCAGGGTGTCATGGGGGATTAGTGTGACTGAGCAGAGTAGTGGAGAGTGTTTTGTGTCAGAGAGAAAAGGATTAGACGACCAGAAGAACTAACCCCGGGGTCAGAGGCAAGTCAAAGTCTCTCACAATTACACACCGGAACTAGGTCGTAATACCGTGTCCCCAAGCTTCGTCAGCTATGAAGCAACAAGTAGCACAAAGCAAATACAATATGTTAGAAATGTATCAAAGAGGACATTACTGGTCGCCTTTAATCTTTTTCTTCATTGTCTGTGGACGACAACCTTGTCGCGTCCGTGCTTTATGAATAGCCAGGCGCATATAGGCAAACAATAAATATGTTCCTTTGTCTTATGATTAATACCCTATGGAAATGTGATCATTTGAAATAATGACTGAGAGTGAAAAAAATCAGAAAGTGTAAATGAACTTTTTAGTGTAACTAACGTGCCACATCTGATAAAGCGATCTTTAAGACAACATTTGCTATGTTATGTAGGCCTATACACCAGACTATTGCCAACCATAGATAATCAACGAGTCGTATCTTAATTCAAATAATGTCCATACATTTACTTTTAATACAAATTCCAAATAAACCATTGAACTGTTAATGCACAACGTTGTTACTCCTTTTCTCTAAAAATAATTGTTCTCTGCTGAGTCGAAACCAATCGCGACCATATAATAGAGGTACAAATGCGTTTCTAAAAGCCTCATCGTAGAAATGACATGTATCGATTTAAATGTTGTTATAACCTACACACAATGAAATCCCCTCAACATTCGATTTGAGTCTTATCATGTTACTAAAGTAGAGCAACTAAAATATTGCTTTGAGACACACAAAGGCTGGAGCAAGTCCATCAACCGATTCTAAATCCAAATTTCACCCAGAATAATTACCCCATTCTTTGTTAAAAGTGTGTGTGTATGTGTGTGAGAGGGAGGCAGTGGAGGCCCCTGACCATTAAATCTCACCACGCAGTACTCTTATCTTGTAGACACCGATACATTCAGCACCAGAAAGCCTCCACTGCATGCTAGTTTTTGCCATCGCGTAAACCCCCGATCTCTTGCACTCGGTGTCCTAAATGTGGATAATTAGCATCACTTTATCACGCCTCCGCATATTTTCTCTTCCCCTCCTAAAAACCTCTTCGCTGCCATTGGTTGCCTTTCTGTCACAGGAGATTATGGAGACAGATTGCAATAACTGAATGTGCTGAAACCAGATTAGCGCGGAATAGAAATAGCAACTGGGCCAATAAATTCCTCGTGAGGGCCTTATCGTGCAATTACACGTTGACATGTTTAACAATTTTTCAGCCTCCTAATCCCCCGCCCTTCCAAGAGTCGATGTGTTGTGTGTTTTTGTGTGTGTGTGTGTGTGTGTGTGTGTGTGTGTGTGTGTGTGCGTGCGCGCGCGCCATTGTGTGTGCGATTGTTTGAGGACTCTAAATAGAGTCCTTTTAATGTGAAAGGGAACTGCTTGAAACTTGCGATATATTTGATAACATCCAGGTGGGGCAGATCTGGGACACACATGAGGCTCAACAAGTCATTTGATTGTTATGGATTCTGTATGTTTGGGTCACTTATCAATTTATTACATTTTAGTAACAGCATCTCTGAATCCAAACAAAAACTCGTAGTCAATACGCATTTTCCTAATTTTGAAAAAGTGTGGGTTTTACAGAATGTTAGGCCACCCTGCCTTTATTCATCCAACACCGACAGAAAAAACGTTAAACGGAAACATTTTGATTTGAAAATTTGAGAACATTTCGGCTAGGTTGACGTAGAGTGATTTTGGAGCTTTTAAAAACTTTGCTTAGATTACTACTCCAACCCACTCCCTTGTGCAGAGGGTCTTCCGCTTTTGTGGAGCCTGGGTAGAGGTGATTGTGAGCGGCTCTGCTGGAATTTGGCTTGGGCCTGGTCTTGGAGTGCCGCCCCACGCTGACTCCCCATGCATTGAACCGGCTCGTGTGTGTGTGTGTGTGTGTGTGTGTGTGTGTGCGTGCGTGTGCGTGCATGCGCGTGTATGTGTGTGTGATGTGTGTGTGGGCGCGCGCGTGTGTGTGCTTGCTGTTGGAAAGTTTCACTCAGTCAACCGTGCTCTCATTGGCTTCACAAAGCAGATTACAGGCCTCAGCGAATTCCTGAAGGCTGCGAGATGCGACGCAGGTGCGAGGGAGACCGGGAAACCCTCACTGGCATAGCGGGGAAACCATTGGAGACAATCCACGGGACCACACAAAACCCCTCACACTGTCCGATCACAGCCAAGTGTTTGAAGCATAATGCATGGGAAGGAAGCAAGGACAAAAAGAGCGCAACACCTTGAACATTCAGAAAGATTTAGTTACAGTTTAAAATAGTGCATTTTCACTTGTGTCATCTTTCATGTTTTTGTTTTTTGATAATAAGCTGCGATTCTTACCTCAACAAAACCGACTAATCAAATTATTATTATAACGATGTAGTATTTTAAAAGTATATAAACATTTAAGAGGCCTATGGCATGTCCAACAATTTCACTATTTGTAACTTACAAAATAGTTTTTATTCGGAAGATAGACTTTAGGCCCAAATGTGTATTTGTTGTTGTAATTTATTATGAATTTCAATAAAGGAAAATTACCGTTGAAACCCTTTAAACTATTATTGAATCTTTTTATAAATCCTTCCTCTTTAGCCTTTTTTCTCCCTCTGTCTTTTCCTTTCATTTTCCCCTCAGAAACACTTCCATGCAGGCAGTCGGCGATGGAAAACAAAGAGTGCTAGACCTATGCCATCATGACTTTATATTCAATTAGAACAATTTCTAACTATCAATTACTGACGAATACCACAAAATCCCCCGGGGAACGGTAATCACCGTGGGCCTAGCAGTCTGCAGATTTCAGTCAGTCCGCAGAGCTATTGAACAGTGGGGCAGGGGGGACACAGGCCATAATTAGGATTCTCAGCGCGTAGTCCTCCCTGGTGGAAGAATGACTGACTGTTGCTTTCAATTTAATTTTGCAAGAGTCCTCTGTAGATTATCAAGCTATTATACCATGATTTCATGGCTCATATTTCTTACATTTTAATTCAAAATGTTATTTTCGGTGTCGTTCCTTTTTTTCTACATTTCTGAATTAGTCTTTAGTTTGAAAGTTGACTTGTTCTTTAATCCTACAATGCCTTACGAACAGAAGGGAGAACTGTCCCAGTCAAACAATCTGCACCATCTGAAGTGACCAGCTAGATTCTGAGAGTTTACTGTAGTTTGGAAATGCCTCAAATCTATGGAAACTGCATAATCGATCACCTGAGCAATGAGCTGTGCGCCTCTATTACCCAGCTCAAACATCTCCATCCCCGGGTTATTAGCGGACAAAAGAGGTTCCCCTGGACCGGTTATGGTAGTCAATCAAGCAGAACGGACTATGCAAATGTCTAAGAAAGGCGAGAAGATCGCGAACAGTGCTCCCAATTGTTCGGCACATTTCACAGCATCACGCAGCTGCACCTCTGCGGTCGTCCGGGGCACTCCATAATCCCGCGTTGAAGTGTTCGTACTAGACTACCCCCTCCATCTTCCCGCCTCCATCTTGTAAAACAAAATTATACGATTGAAACAGTGCTTAAATGAATATTTCTCCAAATATCTTACAATGTATAATTAGGCCTTACTCTTATAACATTTACAACAAATTCTAGAAGGCAAAACAGAAAAACAGAACAACAGAACTGAAGATAGCCTTGTTTATACAACTGCCCAACATGAATGCCCTATGGAGCTACATTAATAATGTACTTCCACCACACTGTAGGACACATTTCATAAGGACAGCAAAACTCAAATTGAGTACTTACAAGAAAGGTTACCTTTTGGGATCCATTTAAGGTTTCACATAGAACCCTTTCAGGGTCTATTTAGAATCATATTTGTAAAGGGTTCCACTCGGAACTCAATATATTTTTACCTGGAACCGAAAAGGTTTTACTGGGAACTGAAATGTTTTTTCAATAAAACCAAAAAGGGTTATATAAGCTCACACTCAGAAAGCTCTTTTATAACCTTTCATTCTGAGCATATACAGTTCTGAGCAAAAACAACTACAGTCAAGCATAGCAAATAAGTGCTACTGTTTGGGATTGGTTTGAAACAAAAAACGAAAATCAAGCATCTAGCGCAGGGATTGAACATGCAACCCTCAGATCCAGAGCCAACAGCTTTAGCGCCTGTCCACTAGCCTCATCCAGAAACATTCTCACAAGCTTCTTGGCTACCAGAGGGTAATGGGTGATGACTTATCTCCTGGCGTGTTTCCTCCTAGAAAGTTGAAAATTGCAGTGCAAGCAATAATGTGACCTGGGTATATATTCTGGCGCTAATCACAGACAAGGGATGACTATGCTGCACTACAAGTCAGCAGTTGCCCCTAAATTGATGCTGCCTTCTCAGCTCATGCCTGTCAAGGCTTAACGAGCCCTTGTGCAACTAGTTTGGGGACCCCCAGTCACATACTGTGCCCAAGTCATGAAATTCCTATGGGTTTAACCCACAGCCTACCCTACATGGAGCTGTCCAGGTGCTGAAATCCCGCAAAGGCCTACAGAGATTCCGTCTGGAACATTGTTAGAAACTCAAAATACACCAAAACCATAAATACACCAGGTGGCTGACCAGCGATGTCATTTTCAAATTCATTCTCATTCCATTTTTCTCAATCTAATACGCACTGGGTTTTTGTTCTGTTGGGATTCATTCTGTCACCTGGGATCTGGAACATATTGAAAGTAGTAAATAAACAAGGTGTTTTTATGGAAAGAAGAAACATTTGCACTGAAAACCGCATTATGATGAAAAATAAACATGAATCATGAAAAATGAAAAATAATAGAAATAATCCTCTTGGCTGTGGAAGATTGAAAGATTCATGTGGACTTTGTTCGAATCACACCAACTGCTGCTCCAAGTGGCTACACAGCAGGCCAGACCCAGTCAGCGAGACTCTCTGAGAAGTTGATCCACTTTCAAAAACTATACATGACCAAAAAGGCAGAGCATTTATCCCAACGTGAACTCAACTTTGACTTACTCAGTAATCACTAATCACCCAGTCATAGGTGCTAGTGAGAGGGCTCTTTCTCTTTCCTCTGTTAGCCTGCTGGAATTGCGGAGATGGAGCTGGAACAGTGTAATTTGCAGATAGCAGGTGGGTCAAAATTCACACATTTCCCTCCGCGTCTTGGCCTTTTTTCTTCCTCTCCCCTGTCGAGCTGCCAAAAAATAAACGGCTGCAAATTAGCGTCAATTATGACGTTGGCTGTGTAATTTAGTGGCGTTTTGACACGGAAAGCAGGCAGATGTGGGGAAGGCAGAGCAAGATTGTTCCCCTGGGGCACTTAATTAACTCATAATAATCCAATGACCTTAAGGTCAAGGCAAGGGTCAGAGTTGATTTAGAATGCGGGAGACACTTGGAGATGCATGGCAAGGAGATTGAGTTGTGAGTGTGTGTGTTTAAGTATGTGTTTGTGTGTTTATGTGTGTGTGTCTGAGCATGTTTATTTTTTGCCTGTGTGTATCGGCCCGTGTGTACTCTCCCTGACGATTATGTGTGTGTCTACACACAGTGTGTTTGTGTCTGTGCTTGTCTTCAGAGGCAATATGCAAATCTCAGGAAGGGGATTTACTTAACCAGAGAACCAAGCTTGTTAGCGATACCCTGGCTAAAGATTTTCACAAACACCCACCTCCTCAATCCACTTTCATAGTTATTATTGCACTGTCCGCCCAGTGCAGAGGGAATCTCTATTGGCAACACACTAGCATGGATCCAGGATTAAACACGGTGGAGGGAACAGTCAGGGGGTATCTTCGTATTCTCATTATAGCGCTATAATCTGACTCCTCGCCGTATACATAACATAGGCTTAACCAGCCATGCGCACCTCTCACTTTTTAGATCCTCTTCCTTCATCTAGTTCATCTCTGACTGGTACGGGATGACGTGGTGTGTTTTTATTCATTATGGACGTGTTCGTGTATGGACACGAGTCCAGAACAATGTATTTTACAGAGCTAAAAATGAAATTACAAATGATGGTAATATGTGATGTGAATGAGTACCCACTCCTATTCAGCAAAGCTAAACAAACGGTTGATCTGGCAATTTAGCTGTTGTTAAAAAAGTGTAATCCATCTTGTTTCAGTCAACAGCCAAAGTAACTTTACACTGAGGTGAGTGAGACTATGTTTACTCTGCATTTCTTGTATGAGAGACAGTAAAGGACAGCTGTATTGTTTATGTATTTATCATCCACCATTGCTTATTCCCAAAAGGAAACTAATGTATTAAACTGAAAAAACGAAACTAAATAAATGTTCATTAAAACTCATTGTTTGTCTTCTATTGCATTCGAATGCACGTATTTAATTATCAAGTGTGTGTGCGTTTGTATGTGCGTGTGTCTGCATGTATGTGTGTCTGTGGGTTTATTGGCAAATAGCCATCCAGTGCAAGAGCATATTAATTTACATCATGCAGGTTGACACTGCAATGCCACAAAATGTATCCCCATCCTAGTGAACTGAACAGCCAAACTCGAAGCAGAGGCTAAGTGAAGGTTAGTGTATGGTGACAGATTTAAGAACAGACACAGCCAGGGTACCCATGCCTGTAGCTGAGGGGAGTTATCACACACCAGCAGAGGGTTTTGAAATGCCTTAAAAAAACATTTGAAGATGTATTAGTGTTTTCTCCACCGCTGCCAACCGAAGCCCAATGTGAAGTACATGGGTGTTTTTTTAGCATCGCCAAATTCCCGGCGTTGCTAAGGTGCTTTCGGGAGAGGATTAGACAGTGCTGGCAGAGAGGAGCCAGCCTTGCAGATTTCCAACCATCAAGAGAAGACAAAGACGGAAGGCGAGACCGAGGAGGAGAAGAGAGGAGGAAGAAGGGAGCAGGAATAACAGGTTGTTTAAACATGACTGGGGAAGAGAGAACAGAGCAGTCTAAACAGTCATTAACACAGAGGAAAGGAAGGTTCACCGACTCAGCCCCAACGGTGGGAGGCCTGTCACCATATTCTTACACCACACACACCACACACACACTCACACACACACTCACACGCATAGACTTCACACACACACACACACACACACACACACACACACACACACACTAACACCCCACCCATTTTTATTCCAGACAATTGCACAACCTATTCCCTCGTAGTGACATTACAATAAGGCCTAGGTAATGTAAACTGTTACACAGTCATCTGTTTCATCAACAGATTAGCAGATAGCACAAGTCAGAGAGCTTGTCCAGGGCCAAGGGGGTCAAGACCAAGCCAGCGGTTCTCTTTGATACTGTAGGTGGGGCCCGCCCTCTCCGGCGTTCCATTACGGCCAGAGAAGAACTGGATACGGCCCTGTTTGTAAAACTTGACACAATGAACTTGACAGACAGCCAGATTTCTCCTCTCTCCCGCCCGTTTAGGGTTACTGTGATCTCATTATGGGGCTTGAAAGGGGACAAGTAATGTAAGCTGGGGTGGCATGGCGTGGCTCTAACAGGGCCCAGGTCCCCAGCCTTTATTCCCCGACCCAAGCCTTGATTACCTGAACCGCCGAGGCTCCATTTCAACCACTTATCTCGTCCAGAAATAATCATCTGATCAGCAACTGGCAGGGCCACAGGGCCACAGAGGGGCCTCGGGTCACTTTCCAGCAGGTCATATACTAGCCAGCCTTGGACTTATATTGTCTGTGGTGACGGACACGCATCTACATACAGAGATGGGAACAACAGAGCACATCCAGAACCGAACATATACCATAGACAAATATTGTCTTTTAATAATGTGTTTGACTATTGAGGAGTGTACAATCCAAGTATTGCACCTTGGTAGCAATACTTCCTGTTAGCATATAGGTTCATCCAACTTACTTCCAATGACTGGCTCCCTCACTGAAAGATATCTGTGCTTTCCTGAATACATTTGTTATTCATTTTCCGGCGACTGTAAATGGTGTGTGTTCTGCTACATTCAATTGGCAAAAATAAAAACCACACATTGGACAAAAACACTACACTGAAACCATCATAACGGACATGGGGGGGGACATATTGCATGAAAAGGAGGGACTGCGTGAAGGAGGCCTGGGGAGGGAGCAATTGAGTGTATTTTTGACCTCCCCGAGGAAAGTGGCTCAAACTCCAACCTCTCGATCGCTACAGTCCTATTTTACTGGACCAATTTAGCAGGGCCCCCCGTGTCCCTCCCAAGCCTCTAGCACTGAGCCGCGGACAATAGGCCCCCACTGCGCTGGTCGGCCAGGCTCTCGGCTGTCAGGAGAAGTGCACGCTGGAGCCACAGGGACACATTATGGACACATTATTCTGCCCCCCAGTCTATCGGGGCCTGGCCCAGTGGCCCCTCGCGGCC
Source organism: Esox niger (assembly GCA_016801105.1). NCBI lineage: Eukaryota > Metazoa > Chordata > Actinopteri > Esociformes > Esocidae > Esox > Esox niger. The sequence continues at coordinate 4,395 of JACXGJ010002699.1, read as the reverse complement.
CCCAGCCGAACTCCAGCCACACTAAGTGCAGAGGATGGAATTAAGTGACATTTTCTCCAAAGTTGTGACCTTTGTTTTTGCATTGACTGAGAGCGACGTTAGAAACACCCGGGCACACAAACACCATTTGGAAATGCATACAGACACAGTTGTATCCGCACAGACAAATTCACACACACACACATACATACCCATGCACTTAGCATGTATACAGGAAGAGGGAGTTCAAGTTTAACATCTGAAGTGATCATAGCTGTTTCTGTACAAAACATGCACATACGAACGCTCGGACACGAACACGGGGACACACACACACACACACACACGCACGCACGCACACACAACACTGGCTCATATTGAGCAGATTAACAAGAGGTGTATCGGCAACGTGCTGCACAGATTCAGGAAGTTCGTGAACACGGCTTAGTTCTGTCTGTCTGTCGTGCTTCAATGACATCCCAACTCCTCCGCTCCGCACCGCTCTGCCTCGGCGGCCCAAATACTGCGCCTCTCCCTGCTTGGCTTCCGTCCATCTGGGGGGATTCTGGAAGCTCAGCGGCTGTGAAACGATTTCCACAGGAGCCTGTATTCTGTCAGTGGGGGGCGGGGTTGGAGACAGGGTTCTTCTTTGTGCGAGATACAGTCACCTCTGTCACAGTTCTGCTCCACACAGATCGTTCAGGAAGACTCACCAGGACGGGTATGCTGGGAGATTCACTCTGGTGTTCACAGGACAACTGTTGCTTTGAGATTCAGATATCAGGACCTGCTCAAACAAACCAACTGTAACAGTTTGTGAGTGTTTGAGAGAAATGGCTGCAGTTAACTTTGCGTGACTGATTCACAGCACTGAAAATGTGTGCGGTTCCGTCCTAGTCTCTCGTTGACAGCATTGTTATGTGGGTAAAATGTCACCCTGAAAGGTGTCCTGAACAAAATGAGAGCCTGTCTGTGTGATGTAGACTTTGAAGGGATCTGTCTTAATCCTGTCCATCAGATTTCTCTTCGGTACCAGGCTACAGCAGTGCTAGAGCAGTACATAGTGAGCACAAGGCCCCAGGTGGCTACATATAATAAAATAAATGACAAATCTGGAGGTCTTTCTTTCATTTCAACCCAACGCCTTTCTTCATAAGATTGCCTACTGATCAATCTGTCTCTCACAGACAGACAGACCGTCCGCCAGTCAGACAGACAGACAGAAACAGACAAAACTTGATATGCACAGGCTTGTTCCTCACAGATAGAAAATGTCCTCCAAGCCAGGGAGCAGTTCATGTCCATTTCATGTACACTTGGTGGAAAGCTAAACGAGTGTCATTATCATAGGACCCGTCATCTCTCTCCAATTGATAGATCAGCAATCAGCCCCATCAGGCCTTTGGTTCTGGATCATTTGGTGCCTTTTAACCTCGGAGCAGAGCAGCCAGCTTTGGGTTTGACAGGCAGTAAGAGCCAGGAGAGCCTGTGTAATGGGATGCTCACAGCAGGGTGGATCTGCCTGAGTCTGTCTGACTGGAGCGGGGAAACAGAGGAGAGAGGGCCCTGGCTGCATAATGTCATCTGACTGCAGGAGAATATGGATTAGACAGAGGCTTCAAATACTGTCTGGAGAGAGGAGAGGCGAGACGGAGGGAGGGATAGAGAAGTTGAGTTGAAAGAGAGGGTGAGAAAGAGAAAGAGAGTAAGCGAGAGTCTCACCTCCATCTAAAACCACTCTCTCAACTCAACGCACTGGGGCCTCTGTACCCAGAGATGACATTGCTCTTTTGTATGAACAAAGTTGAAAATAAAAGGTCAGGGTATGCTAACCTTTCTCTCTGAAGGAAGGAAGGAAAGTAGAGGGATCAGATTTCTGCTGTTAAGATTAACCCTTTGTGTATAGAAAACGTTGTTCTCCATATGAAGTAACACTGCCCCCTCGAGCAATGGACTTTAACAGAAACCTATCAGAACCGTGACACGGGACATCGCAGAATTAAAACAGGCCGGCGAACTGAAGACTGATATGGAAATATGTATTGTCACCATATGCCAAGACAGAGTGGCATTTCTGTGGTGGGATATTTCCAACCACGGTTATGGTGTAGTATCTCCAACCAGCTTTATGGTGCAGTATCTCTGACCTGTTACATGGTACAATGTCTATTATCCGGTTTTGTGGTGCAGCATCTCTGATATGTTCCCTGGTGCAGTGTCTCTGATCAGTTTTGTGGAACAGCATCTCTGATAGGTTGGTGCAGTATCTCTGACCGGTTTTGCGGTACAGTATCTCTGATAGGTTGGTGCAGGATATCTGACCGGTTTTGTGGTGCTGTATTTACGGCCGGTCTCTACACAGGAACACTGGATCTGAGTAATAACCAGATATCTTTATTTTGAATGCGATAATTGTTTATTTTTCAAGCTGTTGAGAAAACGTCTCTCCGGACTTACGCTTGGGTTTTTTACACACTACTACAGTGGTATAATGAAGCATCACAGCAATGCTAACACAGCATCTGACACTAATGTATGCTGGTGCTAAAACAAAACGTGACTCCTTCCATTGCCTCTACTCCCCTGTGTACTTCCTGGTAGAAAGACTGACAGAGAAGTCCCATTCCACAGAAGACTACACATGGCTGATCTACACAAGATCCATTTATTGTTCATTTGATTTACCTCTTTCTGTTTGGGCTGTACAGTATTCTTCAGCTTTAAAAGGATTTCTAAAGAATGCCACAAAAGTGAATTGATTATATTTTCCTCATAGATTTATATTGAACGTTCTAAATTGTAACTACTTCACACCTCCATTGTTCAACAGCAGAACTAAAGTTTGGACCAGCTAAGTTTACGGACTTCCTCGACCTTCAGAAAGCCTGTTGGCTCTGCATCGTAGGTTTATTCAAAGCAGTGGGCTTTACATTAACTTTGATTGGGACCTCTTCCTAATGAGTTATAATAAGGCATAATGTCGGTACGTTACTGTAAGCACCCGTAGAGCCTTGTAATCAAGCGCTCCCAGTTGACGGTGTCATCGTTCAAAACCACAGCTTGGCTCCTCTGAGATCTGTTGTTCCACCGCAACTAATTGCCTGATCGACGGCTCAGATTAAGTCTGCAGAGCGTTATCAGGACGTCAGGGTGGCCAGAATAGCTGTGGCCCACTCTGTCTAATGAGCAAGTGTGTTAAGAAGAGAGATTGCGTAGAGAGAGTGAAGAATGATGTTTGAAGACCCCAGGCTTTGTTTGGTGTGGTTATCAATTCCATTACTTTTAAAGGGATAAAAACCTCACTAATGCAAATCAGACCCTTTTTATATTTGGATATGTCGCGGCTTCATTACAAATAAATAGTGGATAGCACTTGGTTTGTTTGTTTAGACGTTATTTGATTAACAAATTATTTATTGGTGTAAATGTGAGTTGTCTAAAGTTTGTTGTTCATTCTGAGGTTTGCCTGCCTGCATGACATTTGATGGTGATTGTCTTTACCAGGTATCCCAGAGTTCCTGCTGTGGCCCTGGGACCGGGGCCAATGACTGTCAATCAGGCGTAAGCCAATCCCGTGGACCCGGGGGCTGGGCAGAGGATCGGGTTCAAGCTGCTGGGGATCTGCGTAGGTATCGGCGTGGCACCAAACCGCCAACACTATTTACAAGGCCAAACTTCAACAGGCTCATGTTCACCGGGCTGCAGATGAGGCTAGATTAACCTGCTCTGCCACCCTGCAGCAAAGCAGACCAACCCTGAGACACAGCCTACTGTGAGGAAACTAACCCTCTCAGATCCTGTTGCTCCACAACCTACTGTACAATATACTTGATTACTCTGTGTCTCTCACTCTCTCTCTCACGCACGCGCACGTGCACGCAGTCCTCACTATTCCATATTGTCCACTCAATCACATTTTCTCTCAGTTATGAAACATTTCAGTAATAAAGAGACAGTAGTTTCAGTAGACCTGCAGTGTGTGGGTGTGGTTAATGGACGCATTGTACCCCAGGCTGAGGCCTTGGTATCGCTTAATCTTGGATATTACAAATTTTTCATCCAAAGGATGCTAGCTGATATAGTGAAGGGTGTAATATTTGTAAATGACTGGAAAATGACTGAGCTACTAACTTCATTACCTGCCCTACGATCACTGGGGAGAAACCCACTGAGACATCTGACCCGAGGGACCGCGAGTACTTAATGATATAGTCTGATTGACTGGCTTGGTTCTTGTGTTAGGAAACAAAATAGCACATTATCAGCACATTCAAATGACTCCGGTCCATTACCACTGACCAAAAGTTCCTTTTTCGCAAAAAATCCTATTTTCAGTTCATGTTCTTCGTAAGACTCTGGTAGTCCTGGTGTAGTTCCATGTATCCAGGCGTAGTTCCATGTCTCCAGGCGTAGTTC